>MQRK01201567.1:173822-192773 GCA_001938485.1 Girardia tigrina
ACACTACATAATTACTCAATATTATGACATCATTGCCTAACCATTGACCTACTTTTTGCATTGTGCACAATCCGTTTTCTGAAATCCGCATTTCATACTTGTACACCTAATAATAATATGCTGAAAATTTTGAAATGCATTTTTAAAAATTAATTAAATAAAAAATCTATAAAAATTATGATTTTTTAATTCTTTTCACTTTTAAAACTATATCTAATTGTGAATTTTCTATATTTAATTTTCATATAAAAATAAATAATCTTATTAGATATCAATAACATATATTTTATAAACAAACAAAAACAGTAAATCATTTAATCTTGTTTTAGATTTTACACAAGTAGGTTTCATTGTACTTAAAAATCTGAAAATCTTTTCTAAATAAATCCCTTTGCTTCTTGTATCTTCAAAATGTTTCATTTCTCTTTTTTTTATATTTGCGAAATTTTTCTGATTTTCAATTCTAAGAGAATTTTGTTCTTCTTTGTTATTATATTTTATTTTACTTTTGATTTTCATGTTTAGCTTTTCTTTTAAAGTTATCTCTTCTTCAACTATTTTTTCATTATTTTCATTATTATTAATAGAAGATGATTATATATCATTATCTTATTTATTATTTGTCGCATCATTTTTATAATATTTTTACATGATGTAAGAACAAAAACACCATTATTTATTGTACATTCTTCATGATCATCGAGGTTGTTTAAATATAACAAAGCATCTGCATATTGATTTCTACGTTGACCTATATGAATTATTAATTCATTAAAGAGTTCATTGCTAAGGAAATGATGCTGATCTTTTAATTGATCTAAAATAAATTTCAAAGTAATAATTATAATTTTGAAAAGGCGTTTTAAAAGATTATTATTAACACAAAAAAAGGATAATAATATTTTTGTACAATTATTAAAATTCAAATTCAAATTAAATATACAAACAATTAAATGTCATAAATTATATTTAATTGAAAAAAATTGTTTTTTGCAATTATTTTAGGTAATTATCGGTAAACTTTTTGATTTACCTGTAATTTCACGGCCGCTATTTTTGTCATTTACGGGTAAATCGGTAATGGAATCCCTAATTGTATTATAAGCTATGTGGTCGGCGTCTTCTCAAATTTGCACCGAACATAACATTCTATTGGATTACAATCCTATTTATAAGTTATCAATCTTACTATATCTTTGAAAATAACAAAATATCTTCCATATGCCATTTATATATTAATGACCGTACTTATATTTATTTCATTCATTATACTTCATGACGCTTGAAGCCAATGTCTGAGAAAGTGAGGAACAAATAACACTCTTCTTTATTTACTTTACCTCATTGAATATAGATGACAGCTTTTTTTGAACTTTATGCAACACAATTAAACTTTTTATATGCATTTATTTATCATAAAAGCCTTTTCTTTTTCACATTTTTTTAAAGTTTGACTAATTGTTTAATCTATGGGAAAGTATACGTAGTTCTCCAAATAAGTAGTGAGCCGCCATATAAAACGTCATCCTATTATTGAAAGGAAATTTTGTTTTGTATATCAAGCAAATTATAAATACATAATTTCTCAAAGATATTTATATTTAGAAAAACACATTTTTTCAATCATACACCAAGATCTTTGATAGTCTTTTTGAAGAATTCCAGGGGTCGTTAATGGTGAAAATGGTTAAATTATCGTGCAAATATTACAAGTTAATGGTGATCACATTTTCCCTACAGTCCCTTCCTCTAAATACCTTCTCTCTGAAGACTTACGTCTTGATTTGGTATGTAACGAGGAAAAGATGCTTCTTTCATGGTTCCAATATTCTCGTAAAAGCAGTCTCTGGCTCTTTCAAAGAGATTCTAGTTCTCCTAACATCAAATATATCGGCTATCTTGAATCTGCATTGTTAAAAATCGCATAAAAAAGTGATAACAATTTTCTAATTCCAGTTTCAGAAAATAATAAAGTTAGAGTACCTTTTCTAACATTTAAATACATTTTTAGTTCACTCCGCATTATTTGTTTGAATTTCTCTGATATTTATTTTCCAATTTTACGTGATCTGTCTGAATGTTCTTTATAAAAACAGATATTCGACTCCCGTAAGTAGTTGAACCATCGTTTGAAAGTATCCATGGATGACCTTCCTTCACCATAAATATAACTCAATTCGATGTATCGGTATTTTTCTTTCATGAACAAGTAGCGAATGATACTTCGACATTCGATAGTAATCAAAACAATTCTTTTCTTTGCATAATAATAAATAATTTATCATTAAAATTAGTTAATCAAATATATGAACAATTTAATTTGAAAGTGGCCTTTATCATTTTGTAGTTAAGGGTTTGCGTTTCAATAAAATTAAAAATATACATATTCTGAAAGTTTATGAGTCCAGAATTAGCTATCCTTCTCGGAATGTAAGTAACCTGAAATGCTTTATTGATAAATAACCTTGTTGTGCATGTAAACATTGTCAAACGGAAGTAATTGACAAATGGTATTAGGCTACTTTCAAATTCGTTCATATAATGAAGGTGGCCTCATTATAACTTGGTCGATATGGAAAATAAATTTCATTCAAATAATATGATTATGTTTTCTATGATAAGATTACAACTTATTGAGTACATTACCTAAAATAATGTCAAAAGAATCTTTAAATTTAGTATTTGCTCATCGCCTTTGTTCTAAAACTTCTAATCTTTGAAATATCTTTAACTTCGCGACTTTGAAATTTCACATTGAGCTGTATCATGTATAAGAAATTTTTACAAATAAACTAAGCTGTTTATGTATTTAAGCCAGTACTTTAAATTTAGCTAGTTGAGAACTCTTGCTCAGGATACCTTCGAAAGCTTTTGTTATTGTGCTTGCTTTCAATACATTTTTCAGGTTCTCGTATTTTTATAGCGATATGTACAAGCTCCTCAATTTATACAACTACATTTCTTTCTTTGACATAGTTTGTGTCTAAATCTTGTTGCAATGTAAACAATAAAGTATTGTTATGTTGATATATTTTATGAGTTCCATTCATATGACAGTAACTTTTAGAAGATAAATTATAATCTTGAGTACTAGTTAATGAAAACAGAGATCTTATATTCGAATCTATTTTATTTGTTTATTTAATTGAGATTCCTTAAATATTGAATTATTTTGAAAATAATAAAAAAGGTGGTGTCTAATTTGTCACTGGAACTTTTCTACTATGAATCATTTCAGCTACTAATATATTTTAATAATATTCTTTAATAAATGTTTTATTGATCTCTTAATTCCATTGTTGTTTGGAATAGGTTGTATTTTGGTAATTTAAAAAGGTTTTTTGCGACTTTTATTTTATTTTAACTTAATTATGTCTCATGCATTTTATCTTTCGAATTTCTTCTTCGAGTGTTTTATTTCGTTTCCTATAAATATTAATAGAAGAACAACAGGAATATCCTCATAGTATTTCTGGGACTTTGTATTTGCGAAAGTTAGTTAATTAACGTTTCTTTTTAATTTATTTATCTAATCTTCGGATTAAATTATTAAATTATGTTTCAAGTAATCTTTTAAAGTAGTAACATTTATTGTTAATTTTTATATCTTTTTAGTGATTTTATAAATAATGATTATAATAAAATTTATAAAAAGGATTATAAATAAAATTTTATTTCTAGTAAAAATTGTTAAAATATGACATTTGTGATAAAAAAAATATTGAAATTAATAATTATCTTTATTCAAACTTTTAAGATAAATTAAATTAGATTTCTGTATCAAAGTTATCAAATAAATTCTATGAAAATTTTTTAAAAATGATATTTATTTCTAATTATATTTTATTTATTTTTTTTAAATAGCAAACATCTAAGACTGAAATGTCAAAATTTTTGAATTTCTTTAAATTGTCATATATATATTCTTCTAATTTGAAAATTCTATATTTAGTAAATACTGGCCTTTTAACAAGAGAAGACATTCATATACAACAAATATGTGCAAAAATAATACAAAAAATGAAAATAACATCTTAAAGACTTGTAGTTTGTAATTCAAATGAGTCTAACTTTTTATCCTAAAGTTTGTAATATTTTTAATTCTTTCGGTTTGATTAATTCATGCATCCATTGTATTCAAAATACCTTATGAACATCATACTGAAATTTAGCTCTTTAGTTCCTCAAGTGCGTGGTATGGTGATCAGAAAAATGAATATCAAAACTAAATATCATACAGCCGTTGTGAGACAGCTGATTGTTGTCTTCATACAACGTAGCATTTATTACTCTAAGAAAGACACGACCAAATGTCGGAAAGAGTAAACTATAAAACTCATTTATTGTAGTACTCGAAATCTGATCCTTTCATTATTCTTAACTATTTTTTTCATTTTCTTCGGGTTTCCATTTAATATATGTCTCAATTGTATTCATAACACCTAATAGATGTCATGTCGAAATTTTGTTAGTATATAAATATATATATATATATATATATATATATATATATATATATATATACTTAGAGAATCGTGGTATGAGTAAGTCTCCCAATTTTTGGATAAATCACGCCATTTTCTTTCAATATTCATTGTTCTGATCACTATTTAATGAATTTCAAGCCCTAAAAAGCGTGTCAAGATCTTTCTGAGGAATCATTATTCCTTAATAAAAAACAAGAAGATCGCAGCCACACTGCTGCGACTAAATAATCGACTTTGATTAAAATAACTTTTATAAATTAAAATTTTATTTTAATTTATAAATATATTTTTGCATCTAAGTAGAAGATATTAATTTATAAATGTTTGTTATAAACTTGTTTATAAATGTTTGGGAATATTAATAATCCATAAACAATATTATTATATAATTTCCCTCACTCAAAATTAATTCTTTTTCATTCCTGAATTAATTTTCTTTCATCTCATTAGTAACAATGAACAGAATTTACAAATAAATATATTTTTGCATCTAAGTAGAATATATTAATTTATTTGTCTTGAATATGGTACATTATTTGTCTACCCGTTACTCGAAGTTGCTTTTAATGTTTAAAAAATAATTGATTTAGAGCTAAAAGTTAATATATTTATATAAATTAATTTGATATTAATACCTGAATTAATATTAATTATTAAAAATATCATTAAATATTTTGCTTCATATGTAAAAATTCGAATAGACAAATTAATTACTAATTTCCAGTTTCATAATGATCTTTTCTAATGATGTTAGTATTTAGTTCTGTGGCGAATGTTTCGTTTATATTTTCTGTTGTACATTTCCTTTGATAACAATGGAGAAAGTCGGAAATTTAGAATTAATTTATCATTAAAAACAAATATTTTCGGTATATGGGATCGTTCGCTTATTACATAACAAACAATGCCTTTTTTGACCCCCTTCTGCCCTGTAACAATCCGATTCAAAACGTCTGACCCGCTCCCCCATTGAGTAACGTAACAAATATTTTTTTCAAAGTAATATCTAACTCATTGTAATGATAATTTTTAGAATAATATTAAATTCATGGTAAAAATGGTGATGTTTTTGTAATTTTTACATCTTGTATTGTAACTAGAATAAATTTTAATATCTTAAAAATCGAGCAAAAACTTACGCAAAATGTGATGTATAACGGATTTTTTTTTATTCTCCGTTCTTTAAAAAAATGTAAAAAACTTCCCGTTACCTTTCCAGATATTTTTTTTTAATTGGGCCAAAATTTAAGTATTTGAAGGCATGTCAGACCTATCTTCCTATTTTTCGATAAGATAGGTTATGAGCATTGTGATGTTCTTGGGAAGCTGTTTTAATTAATGGTAAAAAAAGAAAGACATTTTAAATTAATTTAGTTAAAGTATATTTTAAAAGTTTATTTTGAGATACATTTTTAGAATATATTTTAAAGTATAAGTAAATATTAAAACAGAAATGTTTAGGTTTTTAAATTAATAAAAGTATTAAATTTAATAGATTTAAAAACGATTTAAATTTAAAGTTGTTTGTAAATTAAATAGTTATATTTCTCAAATAAATCAAAAACTCCATCGGGTGTCCAAGCTAATCTAGTATATCAATTTAAATGTCACAAGTGTGAATCCTTGTACATTGGAGAAACAAATCGTCATCTCCGCACTAGAATAGCTGAACACACCCAATTGAGTAGGAATAGCTCGATTCTAGATCACATTAAAAAATGCAGAAATAGAGATAAAGTTAACTATGAAACTGAATTTACAGTTTTGAAGAAAGATTTTGACACATATCATGAGAGGATAGTCACTGAGGCATTATTAATAAAGCATTTAAAACCATGCTTAAATGTTCAAAGTGAATTATCCAATCATTTTAAAATCTTTTAATATTAATTTAAAAAAAAGATTAATTATGTAATAGTCAATGTGCCATATAAATGACTTGTAATTTGAAATTTACTTCACAACTGATGATGCTGTAATGGCGAAACATGTTTTGAGAAATAAAAAACTTTTAAATGGCGTTTGTTATTCATTTATATATATATATATATATATATATATATATATATATATATAATCACTCACATACACTGACATCGTTAAAGATTTTTTGGTCCTGTCAAATAGCGTTTCCATATTGTCTATTGTTTAGTAAGAATTAAGAGAGGCTGGACATACAAATTACAGTGCATTCTACAGAAACTGTAAGGAATAAAGAAATTAATGAAAATAAGAAGAACCAAGTTTATATTAAAAAGTCCAGTCGTCGTTGGTATTGGCCAAATTCTTCCAGTACTTCATCAGCACTGACTGAAACGTCCCAGTGCATTTAACAGCATCATCCGACCACTTAGTCGGTTGTTATTCGTGATACTTCTCGTATTTGTTTTAATTTCGATCAGAACGAAAAATGTTCTTTCTTCTGTAGCAGTTATCACTGAAAGAGTGAGGAAAATTTATAGAAGTTTTTAAAAATTTAGAAAATAGTGGATATTATATTGACAAAATGCCGTTGTTATGATGTTAGTAGTTTCCTCGGTTGATTGATCTTCTAATGGGAAAAATTCAAGAAAACCTTTAGGTACATTTCCTTCATGAACGTACCTAAATAAAACGTTCTTCAGAAGTCACACGTAAAATAAGTAGCCATTATATTTTTGCCTTAATGAGAGAGATAGTTATTCAGTTCCAGAGCAGTCACGTGATTCGTCAACTAGAATAGAGAAGCATTGAGGTTTGTTGACGTTTTCCTCATTTTTTTCCTGATGGCCTCAATGCTAGTATTTTTAGTTTGAAGACTGGGATACGAGCCGTTTTTAAGAGCTGAAATAAAGCTTTCATTAAGAAATGTAGGAAAAAAATCGCAATATTCCTTTCAAATACACCATCGGTTTAGCTGGTTCATCCATAATAATCGCACCTGAATCTTTGTGTCCTCGTAAAGGTAATTCATATATCGCACATAACAAGATTTTCTCTATGATTGGTTTAATTCTTGACCAGTTTTTCTCGAATTGTTTTTTGATTCCTTTGTTGATTTTATGACTAATATCCCGTTTACCTTTTGTAAAGATTTCTAGAAAGAATTGTGCTTTCACAGGACAATCTTGATGGTACTTTGTATTATGTGTCCTCGGAAATGTTCACTTGCATCCTTCCATTGCTAAGAGTTCACAAACAAGGTGCTTTAATGACTAGCAGCCTCCTTTTCCAGGGCATTCACTGCGAACACAACACATAGTTTACAAAATGAACCTTGTAACTTATGAGAACAGGTCAACCACGGCCATTTATCATACCATATTGTTTGAAAATGTAAATTTCTTTTACCGACAGGGAAAATATAGGAGGAATTAGGAGTCCATGATGACAACAGTAACGTTGTTTTCTCACAAATGCTGAATATTCGGTCTCTTCATTGAGCATACAAATCCAAGTCTCAAATACGGGTATCTGATTGAAGTGAACTGGGATGGAAATTGTTAAGCATCACAAGATCTGAAATGTTTGCAACATGAGAGTAGTTAGGAGCGTCATTTATAGTTGGTAGAAGAATAGATGATATAAAAGTTGATGTCGATACTGAGTTTAAATTTACTACTGGCTGCAGAAATGGATTTGGATCTGTTTGTTATCAGCGCAAAGAAACCGATGATATCAATTTGACCCTTTATGATGATGTGCTGAAATCGAATTTTATTAAACCAGATTAAATTTTTTATTAGCAATATTTTTATAAGAGTGATAATAGAGTAAATTAATTGAAAATTTATTAACATTATCAATATTTAAGAAATTTATTTATTCTAGATACAAATCATAATTAATAATGTATATTTTAATAAATTTTTAATATTTTTTTTATTAAATAGAAATAATTTTATGGAAAATTTTTTTTAGTATATTTAGTAAATGTTAGTAAATTTTTAGTTTGGAAAATTTTTTGAAAATATTTCGGGGGATCGATTTCCTATATCCTTCCTTAGCTACGCCCCTGCATAAAATTTAAATTGCTATTTATTTTATTTATTATTAACAACTATATATACTAGTGGTTCTCCTGATAAACATTTCGCTGTAAAATATAATTAGAAGAAAGCTATCAAACCTCTAATTTAATAAATATTTTCGAGAACATTGCAAGTTCATAAACTTTAATTTCTTTTTTAAAATGTCGTATTTGTCAAATATTTGCTAATTCATAAAAGCAAATAATAAATTAATTTTTTTAAAGAAAAGTTATAATAATGACTTACATTTATTTAATTAAATATTTCATCAAAAAATATATAATTTAAGCATGGTTTTTTTAATTATTCGAGATTTTTATTATAAACTGTAAATGGTACGTTGACTGTCTCCTGAAAGAATTAGCTCGAGTACTTAAGAGGATTAACATAATTTTTTCATTCAAATATGTTCAACCGAATTATTTCGGAAATTTCTTATAAACATAAAAAGTTAAGAATCATTCAAATGCTTTTGAAATTATTGACCTTTCGAAAATTTATTATTATAGTTTAAATTTTCATTGCAACAATTCTCAAAATTTTATTCATTAATAAACGTTCTTCTGGATTACAAAAATATAACAAACATCTGGTTATTATTTAAACTAATTAACTTAACAATTATCGTTAAATTTCAATTAATTAAATGAAAAATAAATTTTTGAAATTATAATTAAATAATAAATTCAGGTCCTTAAAATCTTATGAAAATAAGCTTTAAATATACATTCAAAATCTTATGACAAATTAATTTAAAATGAAAATTGGAAAATTTAAAATATTTTAAAATTGCACTACAGGCTATTAAATTTTACAAAAAATGAATAACAATCAGAATATTCAAACATCAATCAATCATTTGGATAAAACTGGTATCTCTCTAGAACCATATACTGGATACAACATACAATTCACATCATTCAAAAATAAAAATGAAACATCAAATAGGAAATGCAGGTACTCACTTTAACCCGGGGTGCACCAATACCCCAATATATTTTTAATATTTAAATAATTTTATATGGTGATAATAAACAAAAATACCTGAAATATGAAATTTATATACTTTATTTATTACATTCAACACAAATTTCAACACAAAAATTAAATTTGATGTGGGGTTATGGTACACCCTGGTAAGGGTTCTAGGGTTAACTTGATATGTGTAACATCTAATTATTTTAACGTGTTGCACTGTAAAAACTAAAAATTCCTTCAACGCTTCATTAGACAATAAAAATTATTTCATTTATATGTGAACACAATTAACTAAGTTTAAAATGATTTTTCAATAATTTATTTCTTCAAATAAATTATATATAATCCTTGCTAAAGATTGTTAATCACGAATTAGACGTATATTAATAAACCCTAAGAGGATTATTTTTTTCGAAAATTCTTTGATGTATATTATTTATCATTATAAATGTATCTTAAAAAAATTGAGATGCTTTTTTACCAAAGAAATTGATTGTAATTTCGTTTAGATTATTGATCCCTTCATGAGTCGAGATGGTATTTTCGACAACAAAGTCCCTATCCCAATTCCTCCAGATAATGTCCTTGATATAGGACGACTACAATCCAACCAAAATAAATATCTTATTTTATTTTTCGACAAGAAGCGTACTTGGCAATGGTTAGAAAGAGATAAATTGGAACCACTAGCATTGAAAGAAGATATTGACAAAAAGATGTTACTGTTAATCAGTAAGTCCAGGAAGAGCAAATCAGTAAGAATTAATAAATAGGGATTTGATTTTTAATGAATTTTTATATTAAATAAGTAAATAAAAGGTTCCATGATTTTGTAAGGAAATTCGATATTATTTTAGATGTTGAATTTAATTTACTTCGTATTTTGAAATGATAATTTTGTCTCTCACAAAATAGTTGCTTTAATCTATTCTTTCATGACTACCAGAACCGAATCTAAAGATTTTTTAGATTGGGTCGATTCATCTTGAATATTAAACGTTAATTATTCAATTTTGACCCACTATTCTCTTAGGTTGTTGCAAAAGTAATGCAGGTTTTTGAACCTAAACTTTAAATAAATGTAACTCAGCACAGAATAAACTTTATTAATTGAAATAAAAACCATCAAAATCAATACATTTTTGTCATCAAGAAACAAGTTTATTGATGCCCCTAGTGTATAACTCCTGAGTTCTGGATGCGATGAAAGCGTTAAAGGCGTCTTTGGCGTTGTCTTTGTTTTTGAAGTATTTGTCCTGGAGGAAATTGTCCAGATGCTTGAAAAATGGTAGTCGGTGGGCGAGAGGTTGGTGAGTAGGGCGGATGAGGCAGAGTTTTGTAGCCAAATTCGTTTAGCTTTTGTAGGGACGGTTTTGCGATGTTTGGCCGAGCGTTGTCGTGGAGGAGAATAGGCCCCTTCATATTGACCAATCTCAAGCACATACGTCGGAGCATGTGATGCATTTTGTCAATTTGTTGGCAGTACATCTCTGAGTGATCGTTTCACCCGTATTCAGAAAGCTGTGATGAATGAGACCGGCTGCAGACCACCAAACAGTCACTATAATCTTCTTTTGGTGGAGTTTCAGTTTCGGAAAGTAGTGAAGAGCCTCATCGTGGTCCAACCATTGTGCCGAACGTCGCCGATTGTCGTAGAGAATTCACTTCTCATCACACGTCACAATCCGATCGAGAAACGGGTCGTTCTTGTTGCGCAGAAGAAGCGCGGAAGACACCTCAAAACGACGATTTTTTGACTTTCGTTTAATTCGTGAGGCACCCATTTATCGAGCTTTTTCGACTTTCCAATTTGCTTCAAGTGCCTTTTCTGCGAGTGCTCGAACAGTTGTGCGTGGATCGGCTTCCACCAGCTCTTTCAATTCATCGTTGTCAATCGTCGATGGGCGACTACCATGAGGCTCATCTTCCAGGCTGGTATTGCTAGAGCGAAACTTTTAATACCAGCACTGCACCGTGCATTCGTTGACAGCTCTCTTGTCCAAAACTTCGTTGATGTTTCGAGCGATTTGAGCTGCGTTACGCCCTAGCTTGAACTTGTAGAAGTAAATGTTGCGAAAATCACGTTTTGACATGTGCAATTAAAATCGAAATTATTAACAAAAGAAACATTATAATAAGTTTTAGAAAAATATATCTGAAAGAGTATATATTAAGCTTTCGAATGACTCATAACATCATACATGCTTTAGTCGTATAACATAGCGGTAAATACAAAAATAATAAACCTGTATTCCTTTTGCAACAACCTAATACATCCGTTTAATGTCATTCTAAATTTACAAACATCTAGTATTAAAGCTCATAAAATCACATTGTATTAAATAAAGTACATGGCTATATCTCTCAGATTTCAAGTTTTTTATATTGCTGATTTTAGTTATAAATATTAAGAATCATTTAAACATATCAATAAATTCGAAAAATGTGGTAAATTATTTGAAATGAATTTCTTGAGTGAAAATGGTTTCATTCGCGGATCTATTTACACTATTGTTACTTTGTTTATCTGTTATCCCTATTCTTCTCTTTTTGTATTTAAAAATAAATTTAATTAATTAAATTAATTGAATTAAATTTAAATTAATTAAAATGTAATATAATTAATTTATAATTATTAGTTAATTAATTTGTATACTTATAAAAAATGTGACTAAGAAATTTTTTACAATAAAGTAAAATTTAAAAAAAATATGGACTTGGGTCCAAGATAAGAACTACAAGGAAGTTGATTTAGAAAACAAAGTAACATGGGAATAGGTATTACACAAACGAGACATTAATCGTGTGATAGGGTTTTCATTGCTTGTAAAAACGCCATTGTTTTTATCAACAATTAAAATATTGTAAGGGGTGACTGTACAGATGTAACGGCTACAAACAACCTCCTGCGTTTCTTCTTAACCAAATTGAATTGATAATTATCATAATTTTCTGAGAGAGAAGAATTTAATTTTAACAATTTTTGTTCTAATTATCCATTAGTTAAGCCACCTACCCAATGTCTCCAGCCCTCTCCTAATAATCATAGAACAATTCAATTCTATGGATATGTAAATTCAATTGGTAAATTATGTAGAGAGCAACTAAATGCTTTATTACAGTAAAATTTAATTTCAAGTTTTCTTTAGCAAGACTTCTTTTCATTCAATATAAATCCAATTAAAATTTTCAATAAAAATATTCATATTTTCGATTACCCTCTGTTTTTTTCGTTTTGGGATAGTTGAAGTTTTTGAGGTTGGACTTCATTTATTTAGTATTTCTCTACCTTATCTTTAAATCTTTTTGATAATCACGTTTTTTGAATGACCTTTCACACTTGGCATAATTTAATTTGGTTTGTATTCATGGTTACACATCATCATTTGCATCTTTGAATTGATAAGGATGTCAGTTTCTTTTGGGTGCTATCTGGAAAGATATTTGATATTTTGTGGTAAATTCAATTGAATGTTCAATGATCACAAATTTTCTGAAGAATGGAGACAATTTATTAACATTAAGTTGCATATTATTATCCAATTTTTTAGTTTGATACTTTATCTTCCTCTTAAACTCGATTGATTTTTCTCGATAAATAATACATTTATAAAAGTTACTTTTGCAACAAGTTTCTGAAATAGATTTGCAAAACCTTTTCAATGTACGTATCATCCGCGATGCTGAGAGAACTTTTTTATTTTTTATCCTTTAACCATAAATGTTTTACTTGTTGATCTATGGAAATTTGATCACGAATATTATATATTGTTACGTTATTGTTATGTTTGAATATTATTCAAAAGAATATCATGTTGAACTTAGAAATGGTTTATAACTCATTATCAAAGTAGTGATTTATTAATTAATTTATGTACTCTGTATTCTGAGTACATAATTCTAGAATTCTCATGAATGATAGAAACATATAAAGGTAAGTTTATAACATGAATTTTAATATTATTTGGATAATATTAGTCAATCAATACTTAATATTTCTATTACGAGAACTTTTGTAAAATTAACTTTTATCTTTTATGTTTATTTAAAAGTTATAAACTGACTACTACCATTTACAAATTATTTTGCACATTCATAAATTAGGATTATTGTGTCGTCGAAATAAGGATTCTTTTTTATAACGAATAGCTATGAATTGTGTCAATCTGTAGTCTGATCACCTTATGTGGCTCAATTATTGTAAACGCGGTATTATTTATAACTAAATAGGTTTTAAATTAAACAAATATCTTTTGATAAATAACAAACGGAGGGAGATATTTAGATTGCATAAATAATATCGTGCGATCCTTAACTCATATAGCAGTTTTATCCTTCTTATAATTTTAATATTTGTTGAAACTAAACTGTGATGTATATAAAATATGGGAAATAATATTTGTCTAAGTGTTTGTTTGTCGGTCACACTATTAAATGTGAAATGGCGGAGGAACCGGAGTGAATCCATTTAAGGACGTAGTCAATCTGGATAGCCCGCATCGAGAACATTTTGTCAGTGCAGTGCCTTCACCGAAAGACGTTGGGAAGCCGATGAAATCCACCGAAAACTATGCACGTCGTTAAATTATTAAATTAGCACAGATTTCCAATAATGACGATTTGGATGATTCCTACGAGGAATTTCGTGAAAATCTTTATGAAAATACTAATAATAATTTATTTGATAAATGACGATTTCTATCACTTATTTACTAATGATATTGCTGAAAGTCAATTTAGTATAAATTTACAAATTTTCGTTATTAATAATAATATCAACATTTCATTTATATAGGATTAGGGTTAGAGTAAGATGTTCAGGATTAGGGTTAGTATTTAAGTTAATTTTTTTTAATAAATACGTTTAATCATTATCTTCCTTCCTTCGTCGAAAGACGCCGGGAAGTCGACGAAATCGACCGAAAACTGTGTTGGTCTAACAATTGTTAAATCAATACCGCATTCGAATAATGCCAATGAGGATAATTCCTACAAGGAATTTCGTGAGAATATTATTAAAATTACTAATAAAATATTAATTCAATTGACAAATGACGATTTCTATCACGTATTTACTAATTATTTTACTGAAAATCAATTTAGATTAAATTTGGAATTTTTTTTATCATCTGAATCACGGTTTGTCGGTCAAGCTCAAATTTTACTACGATCATATATATGCAGATAAAATGTGAAATGGTGAACGAACAGGGAGTGAATCCGTGTAAAGTTGAGGTTAATCTACATAGGCCACATTGAGACGGTTCTGTCTGTGCAGCGCTTTCGCCCAAAGGCGCCGGGAGCCGACTTAATTGACTGACTGTTTAATCAACACAGAATTTGAAACAATAAATAATAAATTATAATAATTGCGATTTAAAAAATAAAACAGAAACTTTCAAAGACGAAAATTCGGCTCACCCTTCATATATGACGGGTATTTTTCTAGTTTTTCAATTTTGTGAAAAATAATCTCACAAATATCTTTCAATCATTTCTTTTCAGTCACCTTACTTTTCAGAACCATCAAATCATTTTTTTATTTTAATTTTATATCACAAAGTATTCAATCTATTCGCAAATATCAATAATTCAACAATATTAATTAAAGTTTAATTTTTGGATTTTTAATTTTTAAAAATTTTGATTACTAAAACTAAATAATATCAATAGAATATTTTCCCATTAAAGAATAATATTTAAAAGTTAATCAATATAGTTTTTAAAATAAAATAATTAAGTACATGTATTTCTTGTTTTTTAATTAAAATTTTTTCTTTTCAAAATTTCCCTCTATTTTTTGCTTGTTGTTAGTTTTGTGTAACATGGTCTCACAGAACATATTAATTGATAGGGAACTTATCTACCTTGTTATAGGAGGGATACCCGTATATAAATAAATAAACTTTTTGATAATTTATTTGTAACTGACAGAAGAACGCTTATAGTTTATAAATAATATTGAAAAATATATCGCGATAACATATTAAATATTTCTTTTTATTAAATATTGTTTTCATTTTTCTTTATTGTTGATTATCCAAATCACGTTTGTCACGATTTTTGTCGGTTAAGTGGAGTTGTTGAGTTTTAATTCATAACGTAGTCCAAAGAAAAAATAAAAATTGTTACAGATATCGGGGTTAAATACCGATTTTTCTTTTAGACAGTTTCTCATAAATGGTAATTATATTCGCGATGTCGATTATTTATTTTGAGTTTTTTTTCCTTTTGCAGAAAAGCATTTTTAACGTTTCTTCCAACGCGAATTGAAACAGCGAAAGGAAGTCTGCTTTACGACACCAGGAAAATATTCAGTTTTCTAGGACGAGTTTCATGTTATTTTTCTTAATATAATTATATTAGTCTGAATGAATTCTTTGCCTAAAATCTTGATTTAAAATTGTTATAGGCAACAGAAATGTGATAAGAAACTATGAGACATTTGTTAATATGAAGTAAAATGCTGTCATTTATACTCGGCAAATGAACGTTGATTTTTTTTAAATCAACGAGGAAATTAATTTAATTCAACGAAACATTTTTATTTACTTTCAATTTTTTCGAAATAGAGAATTTTTCTTTAGTATTGCTATTTAATTAGTTTTTGTTAACTTATATGGAGTTTTTATGTGACTGTCTTCAGATTTGAGGTTTGATATTTTTGGTAGAATTGTATCACGCTTGATTGAGCGTGAGAAACGCTACTTTTATTTTGAGCTTTCTTCCTTCCAGTGTCTTTTAAACCCCTATGAATTATTTTATGCTTTTTGGTTAAAATGATTAGCTATTATTATCTATGCTTTTATAGAACTACCAATTTTATTACAATTTCTGTTGTCTTTGTAATTTTCTCGGAATTGTGTCGAACATTATTCAGCAATGTTTAAACTTCTTTCAGTCCAAGGTTAACTCAATTTCAGTAAAGTTCAATAATTATCAAATTTAACACTAAATAGGAAGGGGCATATTTGAGAAGTCTTAACTTCTCCAATCCAATTCCTTTTTTCGTTACTTGTAAATTAATTCGATCTGATCTTCACTCACATTCAGCACTCTATAATTTCACACTTATTGTTCATAAAAAAGCTTAAAAATACAGATGTGAAATTATAAAAAGTTGTTAGTTGTGTATATTGCGTAACAAACATGTTTTTTTGTATGAGTAGTTATAAAACAATTATATACAATAATCCTCTAATATTTAATTGGTTTAGTATCGGTCTCAAATTCTTTTTTTATATTCAATCACACAAAAGGTGCTATTTTGTAACATTTTTGCAAAGCTTGTAATTTTCATGGAACCATTTTATAAAAAAGGTTTTGGATTTTCTTTTGAATGCTGATATAATTATTACATTTAGAGGTCGAATTTTTATTATTTGGGGACAAAAAGATTATTTAAATATTCATCAAAATCACCGTGTTAACAATATGAGGGGGGCATTATCTAATAACAATAAAACTTTTCGGTTGTCTTACCCCGCCGAAGCATCAAATTTTCGTACTCTTCTTTGAAAAATGTTTGTCTTCATCTACGCGCTTTCATTGGTATAATAATCGATTCATACATATTTTGTGTTCATTTCTATAAAACATCTTGGTTTTAAAGATTTCCCGATTATTAACGACGGAAGTTTGTTTTTGCCGCTACCGTTACAGTAAAAGTAAATCGTTACTCGCTCTTTATCCTTATTTCTTCCGTGCACTGTTTTAGATTCTAGTGTTTTACCAGGTTGCATAAAAAAAACAAATCCGTCTCATCCATGTTATAAACATCATCAGTACGATATTTCTCAATTTTTTCTTTCAATTTGGGAAGACTAAGATTGATAACGTTTTGATCAACAAACCCCGCCTCTCCACACAATTTTTTAAGCGATATTTCATGTCGGTTTTTGAATAATAACAGCCACCCTTCAGATAATTACAAGTCAGAATCATCAATTTCAAAATGATGAGCTTCAAAAATGTCGCTTCTTGTCAAATAATTTCATCACAGATAATAATATCTTCCTGGTATTTATATAACAGTCTCTTAGCATCTCATCAAATTTTTCGTGCTTAGGTTTTTTTTAAAACGCATACTGTCCTTCTTTATAAATTTCCTTTGAGAAAAGTTTCTAAATTTAAAATATTCTACTTCTGTTTATACTCTTCATGAAATTGTTTTGTACCCATTCAACTATTTTTCCTGTGTAACATTCTTTTCTGTTGCATGATTTATTGACTTAAGTTTCTCATTATTTATCAAAGAAATGTTATTTTTAACATTGAATTTTCCGATTTGTTAAAATTTTTCATATTGGAAGTGTTAGGCTATTAGTCTTTCTAAACTGAAAAATAAATTACTACCAATAAATAAACTCATATACCTTTCAGAATTCAAAATGTATTTATTACAAAACAGTTTATTAAAACAAGATTTTATCATTTTAAATAAAAAATGCTGTTTTTTATTAAATAGTAAAAACTAATTTTACAGCGATTATGTTTTTAAGACTGAAATTATAAAAAAATTATATCTTAACACGGTGACTTTTTGGTTTTGTCACTTTGTCTGTGAAATTACATAGTTTGTGAAATAATAGCGGGTGGATTTATAGAGTGTTGACTGTATCCTAAACTTATATGTAATTGATGACATATGTAAAACATATTTTCATGAGAATTATTTAAGTTAGGTTTAATTTCGTTACAAAATTTTCTTGTATAAAAGTACGAACTTAAGTTATAATAATTAATTCGTATAATTCTGTTGGCCAAGTAGAGTTCTGCTCGCATAAAGAATAGACAGAAAATTTTTTTGATGTACTAATTATGTATTATTTATTTGTTAAATCGATTTCAATGGAACTTCTTTATTAACTTTCAATGCTAGGTACAAATTGCCTATAAAACAGCCATAAAGCATCTATGTGATGTTAACAGGGAACCGTATCCCTATGACGATTTCCGGTTTGATGATGATGTTATGTCTCCGTTCTTATCGAAGAAGAGCAGGTCATAATACCAAATGCAAATTTTACTTCATGGTTGAATTGAAGAAATCGCATTTATAATGTTACATATTTAATTATTTGTCTTTGAAATGTTCACAAAATTAAAATAAAATCGAGATTTATCTTTTGATATCGTCGGTTTGATTTTACAATTACTCAATAATTGGCCAAAATATTGTACTTTCTCAATTATAATAAATTGTTCTTTTGGCGTTTTGTATTTTTGATATTACAGTAAATATATGATAGTAAATGATTTGATTTTAATACTGTTTCTTTCAATTGTTTGCTCTAATGATTCATAATAACGATATTAAAGTTTTAAGTCTTTAGATCTAAAATTATCACGCCAAAAAAATTTTTGGTGCACAAGCTTTTATAATTTGTTAAATGTTTGCGGATCTGTATGTATTTCACCCACTTCCCATATTAAAAGACCTGATTGCAGTGATTTGTATGGATATGAAATATATA
>MQRK01201570.1:296-11478 GCA_001938485.1 Girardia tigrina
GTCCATAAATCTAAGTAAAATGGTTTGATTCGATGTTTCTATACCAAAATACAACTTTTTAACCATGTTTCCTTTCTTGAACTCAAAATTTATTAACATTCGACCCACCCTAATACACAAATCAAAAAGACGTTATTTAATTAATTTATTTTATTGTGGAAAAATTAATGGAAGCATTTTTGAAAATATGATCACTCGACATTATGCTTTAGCGAGATGTGGAATATTTTCGATCGAGACATCCTTGCTTGGCCCATTTTAAATGTTAACTATTTCATTACAGGGAAATTTTAATGCAACTAGTAAATCAACAATAAATTAAAATTTTTATATCCATTCTTTATGCAGACAGAACTCTACTATGCCAACAAAGTTTTTAAAATTTAAAAATTTAAGATTTAAAAAATTTTAAATTAAAAAACACATTAAGAATCAATATAAACTTCTTATAATTTATAAATAGATATCTTGCATTTAATATTGTTCAGGAACTCCGAATTTTCTGTTTTTCTTCCATTTTGGAATCTTAAAATGTTTTTTTCGATCCAATTTTTACATAATCATTTATTGCCATCGAGAATGAGTAAGTGTGCAAAGTTTAAAAGTTAACCCTTAAAAAGACATTTTTTACACAACTTAAAGAAAAATTTTACAATTAAATATTTGTATAGTTATTAAGGTACATTAATTATTCGGTACTTAAGTTCAATCCCTGTTTTTAATGTTCATCAAATACATTCCAAAGATCTTATTTATAAACTTCACATGTAAATCTCTCCAAATAATTCTTAAATTGAGTGTACAGAATTTTACAGTTATGGGTCGATACTCGTATCCTTATTGCTGGGCAGCAGCTTGAGGCCGGTATTGAGTGGGTCTCTAGCTTTTGTTACCTAGGATCCACAATCTCTTCAGCAGGAAATGTGGACGTGGAAGTTAAACAAAGAATTAAGAAAGGAACCCAGAAGATCCGGGACCTGATACCACTGCTAAAGAGCTCCAAATTGAGTATGAGGAATAAGAAGAAAGTAATCAACGCATGCATATTCTCCGTAGTCTACTACGGCTGTGAAAGCTGGAGAACTGCGGACAAGAACATTAAAAAAATGTATACCCTTCATAACCTATGCACGCGCATAGTTAGGACGAAACATAAGATTGAAAAGATCTTGTGTTTAGACATCCTGGACATTGGACTCCCACATCCCATGGATATTATCGCGAGTAAAAGGCTTACTTTCCACAGTAAGACAAAAACTTCAGAGGAGTACGAGACAATCAAACAAATCTTGAAGGGAGAAATATAAATGGGGAAAAAGATAAGTAGGAGAAAGAAGCAATCAATTTCGGAATGTCTTCCATCGAATGTCTTACGGAATGGACATACAATGTCTATTTAGGGATGATGCGGTGTATGGAAATTTCATTCACCGCATCATTCACAGAGATCCTACAGTATCGAGGGAAACAAACATAAACTCCTTAATTCAATCAGGAAGATTCAATAGGTAAAGGACAACTGTATCGAAGCTGATCAACGAGAGAGACAAACCTCACCAATATCCAGTAGAAAGATGCTACAAGGAGTTCACCAAAGAGAAGGAGCTGAACAGACACATGAAAAGGAACCACGCGATGTCCGCTTCAACTAATCCTGATCAGCTCAATGAGACACAACAACAGCAATTGCCATTCCAATGTACACTATGTAAAAAGTCGTAAAAAACGAAGGGGTGGCTGACAAGGTACCTCTACCGGGATCATAAATTGGAGGAGACAGAAGAAATTGGAGAACCAACAATGACACCAGGGTAAACCAGTACAACAAATACCACAAAAGAAAGAGTCGTAGAAAACCTCAACATTCCAGGCAACCAGATTCAATCCGTGACGGACCCCCCGACTATCTCGACGGCGGTGCAAGAAGCGATATGTACTGAAGAAACACATCTGACTTTTAGGATTGCAGATCTAACTGCAAGGGGAAGTTCAGATGTCCCTTTTGCGGCTGTACGAAGTTCACGAATACAGCCATAGGTATGCAGAACCATGGCTATACATATCATAGGTGTTTGTTTCTCTCAGGGAAGCCGAAAAGATCTCGGAGACCGAAACTATCCGACCCCATAGGAGGCCTATCGGGGGGCTGCTAGTGATTCTTTAGTTTGGATGGACTCTCTAAAGAGCCTAGAGGCTCAATACCATTCGAAAGAGATGGGAGGCCCACAGTTATGGGTCAGGGATCTCTTAGTGCAAGGCCAGATTGGACTTACCTCCGCGCGGCATCCCTGGGAAACTAGAGTTCTCTTCTCTAGGCTAAAGCGACCTGAATTGAACCATTTGCTGTTTGAAAGGTCGGTAGCAGATGTCGGTATTGGACTAGCAAACCAATACTTTGAAGGCCCAGCTTCATAAAACTGAGTGTCAGGCTGTAGGGAGTAGTGACCCTACAGTCACGTTGTGGACTGCATCGCAATGATCCAAGGTTTCTAATCTTGGTGAGGGGTGTTGTGAAGCCGGTTCGCCGGTGGAGCTTAGGCATGTAAATCCCTACATTGGGGGAGGGCCTTTCGAAGCCATAAGCATCTCAGAACCTCCTAAAAGCCTAAGGCTTAATACCATTATATGGGATGATAGGATCACAATTATGGGTGTTTATGTCCCATATACTATGTCCAGCAATATTAATTCCCCTTTCCTTACGACTATGTTCATTGATTCACTGGTTAATAAGATCTGAACACAATCCCAACGGTGTTAAAGATTTATTACTAGACATAACTTTTGGACAACTTTATTGAGGGTGAATTTTGAATGATTTATTGATGGCGTATTGAATGCATAATCATTACCGGCAGTATGTAAATACATTTCTTTTTTAAAAAATCAGTTTTTTTGATTTACTGTTAATAATTAAATATATATATATATATATATATATATAATATAATATATTAAATACTTTATATTATTGATTGGCAAACAAATACTACAATAAGTATAACAATATATAATTTCTCAATAATTTAAAAATTATGGTTTAATTAATTAATACAGCACTTTTGTAATAAATGGTCGTAAATTTTTCCTATTATTTGTTTTCTTTTTTAAATAAAATTTGTTCGCAATTTATGTCGCAAATAACTCTTAATTAATCGAAACATTAGGACATAAATTTTATAAAATTATAATTAATTATTCTTTTTTTGAAAAGTTCAGTTTGTACTTATTTCAATAAATCTTTTCTTTATAATTGATTCATTTTTTTCAATTACATTTGCGGAGGCCGTCGCACTCAAACATTGTTTATTGTTACTACTTTGTAGATGTCTTCTACGCACGGTCTACAGCAAATTTGTATTGAATTTTACAAATGCTTTTGCAGAAACTCTTTTCTGTTTTGACATTAATAAATGAAAATAAAACAATTAATAATAAATTATTTTGTTTGCTAAAGGTTGATGAGAGACTACAGTGATCAGTCTTAGGGAAAATCCAGCAATATCAAGGAAAAATATGAGTCAAAGGAATTTGTTTCTTTAAAATGATAAATATAAATAAATATAAAAAATAGAAAGAATTATTATTAGGTATCTTTTATGTTTAAATACACTTTTAGTCTTACTTTGCATATGCTTTTTCAAGAAGGGCCGGCAGATATTCGTCACGATCCGAGGTATGAGCCGACAACAATTCGCAATTGATTCGTGAAGGTAATCTGTCATCTATAATCACATATTCCACATCGCATCCTCGACGAAAAGCAAATTGAAATGCTCCGCAATAACTCATGCTTGTGGGAGTGATGAGTAAAGGATCTTGATTGAATGTATCCTGACTGGAAAAATTTGGTAACACCTGAAATAAATTTTGGTAAACTTTCATCACTTCAATATTACACGCGAAGAATATTGTTTTTTTTATAATGAAATATTTTCATAATTTTATTAAAATATTTTTAGATATATTATAAATTTAACATCAATCTGAGAATTGATGTAAAGACGATTTTGTTTGTGTTATTAATAAATATATTCACGTGAATAAAACATTTGTTAATATTTTGATCACGCCAAGATGATAGGAATATTTTGAATCTTTGAGGTATTTTTCTTTCCATTCTTTTTCCTAGCTTACTTTCTATATAGGTATATATATATATATATGCAACATCCATGGAATTTAGAATTCGGTTTTTGAAAGCTTTTCTCAATCCATTTTCTTCAAACTTTGCACACTTACTCATTCTCGATGACTATAAATGATTATGTGAAAATATGATCGAAAAAAACTTTTTAAGATTCCACAATGGAAAAAAACGGAAAATTCGGAGTTCCGGAACAATAATTATTTAATTAATTAGATATTTACATATAAATTATAAGTAGTTTATAATAATTTTCATTGTTTTTTTAATTATAATTTTTTAAATTTTAAAAACTTTATTTGTAAAGTAGAGTTTTGTCTGCATAAAGAATGGATATAAAAAATTTAATTTTTTGATTTACTAGCTTGTGCTAAATATTTCTGTTGCTTTACAGTGATGACTGCCATACTCAGATGACTGAATTGAAATATTTTTAATAAATTATTTGAAACTAATTTAATAAGTTTTAAAGTTTAAATAACAATTAATAATTTAAATTTTTTTAATTTAGCAATTTATAATATAAAACTTTAATTTTATTTAATTAAACGTAATGCAATTTTAAATCTAATTTTAATAAATTTAATGTAATTTTAATTATTTTTAAAAGAATAATTACTTTAAAAGAATAGTTAATTAATTTTAAGCAATTGATTTTTTAAAATTAAATATTATTATTTGTTTTTCTAAATTTTTCTTTTAAATTACCATTATTATAAAAAAATAAATTTAAAGAGAAATTAATTATTTAGATAGAAATACTGATAATTGTTTAAATGAGAATTCAGTTTGTGTTTTTGATACATATATTCACGCAAATAATTATGTTGTTAATATTCGTAATTAGAATAATCTTTTGAGTAACTTTCAAAGTGATTTTTACTCTGAAAATTAAAATATTTAAAAAATTGTTTATTACGCTTTTTAAATTAAATAATTCAATAATATTTTCAGAGAAAGTTTTGAAACAGCTGAGAATAATATCAATCGACAACTGAACTATTGTCAATTTTTTAGGCCAAATTGCCAACCCAGCACTTGACTTACTCAAACATCTACGGATATACATAAGAATAAATGTATGTGTGTTTTCTATGTTTTGAACGTGAGTAGATGGAGTGATTGTTATACAAATCAGATATTTTTTGCTTTGTTCAGCAATAATGCTCTAACCCTATATTCTTGAATTCGTTTACAGAGAAGACAAACGCCTCCCACTTTGCGTGCCATTGAATCCACTCTACATTTATTTTCTCAAACAATATCTAAACACAGTATTAATGTTTCGGATAGCTGGGTTTGGAAGCAAGAGCACTCTGGCCCATATGAGTGCGCTCCCCACGATTGATCACGTTATGCCAAATCGATTTGTAGAAACTAACTGATTGTCAATATATAAGCCATTATTTATCGTATTGTTGTTGCGCAGATGAGGTCTCAAAACGAATAACATTCAATCTCAATTCAAAAACATGAAGCGCATAACGACTGTCTGCTTAGAATATCATTGAGCAACCTTTCCGAATTAAATTATGCATATGCTAGCAGCAACGTTTGTAGAATTTGTTTCGAAAAACGTCAAAATAAAATATTTTAATGTCAAAATTTTAAAATTGTAAACCCTTCAGAATATAGTCCTGTTAATAAACATTTAGATTATGAACATAAATTTATTGGGTGCTATGTCAGATTTTTTGTAATGGAATAAAAAAGGATTCCGAAATCATGAGAGTTTATGTTTTATAACCAAATGAAATGTATCAGGAAATAAAGGACAATAATTGTAAATAATTTTGATATTTGTTATATTAATCTTTGATAATATTATTATTATATTAATCTTTATTAAATCATAAAAAAAGTTTGTTTCAGATCATTGTAAAGGGAATGTTAGGTCATAATTTATAATGATTATTTCGTATCAATTCCTTATATTTTATTGGGTCACAAGTTAGCCCTGAGGAAAGGAAGTCCAGGAGATTACTAAGGTGATATACAGTTAGAGCAGAGAATGTTATGACGATAGAGTCAATTGCTGTCATTTTTATTAAAACTATTTGATGAGATAAAAAATATGATAAATCGGAAAGTCTTTATTATTTGTAAGCACAACAATGAACTTCACAAGTCTTAAAACACTTTCAGCACAAAATATAATTATATGAACTTTTCTATTTTAAAGTGTATGACTTTTATAAGATATTCTGATTCAAGATAACAACTTTATATATTTCATTATCATTAATACTTTAGATAAATACTTTAACTGTTTATTGTTTTTGATAATATTCATAAATCTACAAACGAATAAAAACAGAGAGAATTTCAATGCTAGATAATAAATAGACATTTCAAAGACTCCTCGTAGTGATCAAAAATTATATCAATATTTACAAATGTACTTATATATTATAATCACATTTTTATTTAAACTTAAAGTTCCCAATACTCCACAAAATATAGAAACTGAAAAGAACAACGACAAAAATTAAATATTGTTATTTGTTGCAATTGATTTTCTGTCATTCATCAATTACTAATCGAATATGCTCGTTTCAGATGACTGTGTTAAAGTCTCCAAACAAATCGACAAAACTGTCGATAGTTCAGGTCGACCTCGCCCTACAAATATTCTCACCAATCGACTTCAGTTTATTCAAAGGAAAGTTATACCACAACTAACACATCATAATTATTCTATTCTGCTTCTCCGTCCGGTCGATTACACGGCGCTCAATATTCACGATTATCCGAAAATCGTGCATTTTACAATGTATTTTTCGACAATCAAAATTCGATTCACCAAGAAATTCTATTTAACGCCGACGAGTGTATCAGCGATGTGAGATTCCTGTTCCAGAACTCTTACATCTTCAATCCACCGGTAACCAATTTGATCAGTATAACTATGTCACTCGATGAAAAAACAGTGCAGAACAAAAAACTGGTGTGAGAAGTGAACACAAAACTCTCTTATTGGTATTGAAAAAGATTATAAAAAGTCCCGAAAAATATTTGATTATCAGAAAAGGAAATAAAATTATAAAATGAATTTAATATTGTTGATTTCTGTGGAAACGTAATGAAAACCTCATTCAAGTCTACAATGTCCTTATATATCAAGGCTAACATCATATTGAAGAGAACTAATGTATATTGTGTGAACATTAAAAATGCTTTTAAATGTTCCTTTATTTCTTGATTTAAAAAAAGTTAACATACTCAAAACTTTATAAATTACTTTAACTTTCTGTTTGTAAGGAATATTTTGACATACTGTAAGTTTGATATCATATGCTGTTTTAGAAATTGGTTTACCTCGTAATCGAAATAGCTTATTGATATATTAAGTAAATAAATATTACTGTGAACATTAGGAGTACTAGGAAATTGTATATTTTGTTTATTGATGCCAAAGACTATTTGTAGAAAGGATGTTTTGTTAGATGTGGTAATAAAAGAGTCAATAATATTCAAATAGAATTTTAGACAGATCTGTATCCGCAAATATGGTAAATCCTTGTGAATTGTACGATGGATAGTAAATTGAATCAGGTCATCTAAAACGTTTTGACAGTTTTCATTGGTGTATTAAGAAAAGTGTATACATAGATTCAGAAAATCTTGAAAGTAAAAGAAAAAATAGCGGAAATGCGGCCTCTAAAGCTAATGATATGCAGAATCTATTGAGCCATTAAAGTCTAGATGAAGGTAAAGTTTTAAAAGTTTGAAATCAATTTAATTTAAATTAAAACTTCTTCCCTTCTAACAAAGAAACATCGTAAAGTACGATTAGAATTTATCTGAAAATAAATCAGTTGACTTTTAGAATAATGTATCTCTGTATCAATAAAAAAACTGATGTAGCAATCATAATTACATTTTTTCGACGGGTTTCGAAACGTATTAGGACTAGGACTAATAAGTAATAAAGTACTCACAAAAATTATAGAAGCTAGATACTTTTTGTTGACTGACAAAAGTTAATTTTTCTTAGTATTTGTCTCAGACCTTTGGTTATTGTTTCACTACCCATATATATATATATATATATGTTTTGTCTGTGAATAATTACTGTGGATAATAGATACATTATTTATTCATAGAGAAAAATAAAAAATATATATGTTTAGTCAAACAATAACCAAAGCTCTGAGACAAATGTAAATAAAAAATAACTTTTGTAAGTCAACAAAAGATATCCAGCTTCTGTAATTTTTGTGAGTACTTTACTATTAGTACTATTAGTAGTCCTAGTCCTAATACGTTTCGAAACGCATCGAAAAAATGTAATTATGATTGCTACATCAGTTTTTTTTATAGATGCATGAAACTTTTTTGGTAGCCAAATTATTTTGTAAGGGGAACATGTCTTGGGATTAGCAGGATAATAAGTCTCATTTGCCCAGATTTAAGAAGGTTAAAGAATGAAAAATAAATATATCTATAATTAGTGATTGACTCTGTTTTTCATTGATGTGAAAACCATTGAGAACTTGTAGTTCTAGTCATAAAGAGAACTCAAGAAATTACTGTTTTCGAATTTGAAATTATTAAAACCTAAAATTCTATAAACGTTCTTTATAAAACGTAAATATTGCCAAAAGTTTTAAAATTTAATTAAAATGCAATCTTTTAAATTAAATTTTAAGTGTTTTTCAGTGCACAACATACGAGAAGGTATTGATGATGTATTCATGTATTTGCATTAATACGTCAATTTTAGACCGATCTTACCAGCTCAAACAGATTTTTCTCTTTTAACACCGTCATAATAAGCGGAAACCAAAACGGTGTAAAGGGTCCTTCTAGAAACTGTTCCGAATAATTTGGAATGTTCTTGATCAATGTCGGAGTGGAGCTCAATTGTCCGGGTCTTCTCCAGGAAATATCTGTTTGGCCGGCGTTAGACGACGTCTTTTGGAACAGGATCTCATTGGACGCAGGGAAATAGGGATCTTCATAAAGTTCGATGCGAACGACACGCTTTAATAATTCTGATTTTAGTCTCACAAAATCCGGAGATTGATTTTGAGTTTCAATTATATCACTCATAATCTACAAATTGTTTTCGTCCGTTATTTAATGTGAGGTGACACTGATGCAGATAAACAAATCCAAGGTCAAATTATCAAGATGTAAACTGTCAGGTAATGTTTTATATTAAATTTGATTCGTTTTCCAAGTCTGTTTGAAATTACTTTGAATAATTTTATAATGTATTATTTATTAATAATAATTTATATTATAATAACAACTTTATGTATCTTTTAAAACTGAACATAGTGTATTATACAGATCACTGATCCAATCGCAGTGAAAACTAATATATCTGTATTTTTCGGTCGCATCGGAATCGGTTTCAAAAGTTATAATGAATTAAATTAAGTTGTTTTCATTTTGTTTACAAATATTTTAATAACAATTTTTAATGACAATTTCTAATTTTGTATAATCAAATTTGGAATTATATTTATCTTATATTTAATTTTTTTATCAACTTCAATGTATATAATTATAATTGTTTTAAATTACTATCAATAAATAATGATATTTTTAATAATAATGAAAATAAAGGCCATTTTTTATTTTCAACTTTATTAAAAAAAAGCATCTACATTTCGCCATTGTGACATCTTCAGTGTAACGAAAAAAAGTTATTATTTAATATTTATAAAGTTGAAAATCTTTTACATATTACGTTTCAAAAACATTCTTTAAAAATATTTTAATGTTATTTAAAAACTTTCAAAATATTTTCATCTATATTAAAATGTCATTTCAAAAACATTAATATGATTGCATAAATTAACTCGCACGTTTAAGCATGGTTCATGATACTTAATAAACAATTCTTCGGTAATAATCCTCTCATAATTTGTGTCAAAATTATTTAAAATTACTTTAAAATCTTTATAAATCTTTTTTTAAAAATCTTTACATTATAATGACAAATAGTGAATATATTATGAAGGTTATATATTTTTTATTTGAGTTCTTTAATTTTAAAACATAAATATTATAAAAGCAATTTATAGCATATGAGACGCATAAATGAAAATAATCTATACCAAGTTGGTATATACTATTGCCAACTATATTAATTTTATGTGATTCATTCCGTACCACTTTAAAATTTGATCATTATTTCTCAAAAGTTTCTCCTTTTAAAAGCTTTCACCATCTAAGAAAAGCTCAGACATTCTTACATTGTGAATAAATTTTGGTAAAACATTTTCTTCACACTTTATCAGAAAATTCTTTTTATTATATTTCCCATATTACTTTTTATAGTAATTCTTTAATGCATCTAAATTATTATCAATATATAATGGTATTATTTATAATAATATTTTTTTCATTACACTGAAGATTCTGATAGAGCGAAACATATAATCTATACTGTTTACTGTATTCTGAATAAATTTGGAAATAAAAAATGACCTTTATTTTAATAATTATAATTCTTTGTTAATATATATTAAAAATTATATTTTTGAAAGAACACAATTTAAATAATTAGACTGAATAATTTCACTACATAATATAAATATTTTTAAAACACTAATCTATATAAACTGGAACAGTCTCCTGTTTCTAATGACTGATTTTAATAAATTGAAAAAAAATTATTTCTAATGTATTAATATTTTTCTGTTTCCTCATTTGATAAAATTGAGAATCTTATTTCTTGCAACATTCTCTGTACGGTAAAATGGAAATTATAAATTATTATTTCTCACATTAAATAAAAAACATATATTAATAAAAAAGACTATTTTTCATTTCAGTTGATATTCAAGTTCATAGACAACGATTTAATTTAACTATTTATTAGATTAGATTAAAATGAATTATTTACAACGATACTTAATAAAAATTTATTATATTTGAATAAAATTTCATCGTGTTGCAATTTTTAAAAAATTGAATAGTTTGTGATTTTAAATTTTTTATAGTTCATTATGTTAACTCAATAACGGATTATATTTTGTTTATCCTTGAGAAGAAAGACATAAAAATAATAAATGGAAT
>MQRK01201581.1:344-11007 GCA_001938485.1 Girardia tigrina
TATCAATTTAGAACGATGTCGAATGACGAGAGTTTCGCTGAGAGTTGTCCAAAAGACAATTCTGATTGTAATGAAAATAAAAGTTTGAAAAGCCATGTTGGTGTTCTTAATATATATAATGTAAAAAAAATCATATTCTTTAGTATGAAAATAGCTAGAGCCCACATTATTGAGCAGTTTCTCCAATGAACCCAAGAGATAAAAGAGTCCGAACGACTTAACGAGTCTTACGACACAGAAATAGCCTGTACCAGATTAAAAATTGAGGCACAAGAGAAATATTTAGACGGATGGGATCTAGAGTATTTAAAAATTCGAGAGGAACGATATGTGAATTTAAAAGATGAGGTACAAGCAAAATTACGGAAATTAAATCAGGAAATCATCGAATGGCAAGATCTAAAATGCCTCTTTCAAGAAATAAATTAGCAAACAGACTTGAAACTTATTAAGAACACCAACATGGGTATCTAAACTTTTATTTTCAATACAATTAGAATTGTCTTTTGGACAACTCTCAGCAAAGCTTTTGTAATTCGACATCGTTCTAAATTGATAACTTTTAGTTAATGTTTTTAATTAACAATTATTTGAACAGATTTTATTTTTAAAGTTCAAATTTTGTAATTTTAGTAATAATTTTATTTACATATTAATTTTATTTAAAAAATTATTTTATGGAAAGAAAGAAGATTTATTTAATTCAAAACTTAGTTAAAACTATTTACTTTATTTAAATTTTAATATGAAAATTTGAAACGATTTAATATTTTTAAAGTTTTTAAATATCTTATGCTGTACTTTTAAATGCAAATTATGTTCGAATAATTATTTATCGTGAACTTCTAAGATATCAATATTCCTCCTGGGTGGAAGAAACACATTTCCAAATACTAAACTCAACATACAAAATTCAACAAACTAATTTCAACATACCAAATTTAAAATATTCCTCACAAAACTAAATGAGTTACTTTGAACGATAGTTGTATAAATGTTGTATAAATGTAATAAACAAATGTAATATAAATTGCGGTGTGATAAATTATATATGATATCCTATGTGAATTTTGTACACAAAAAAAAACAAAAATTAAAGAACCCTGTGTGAGTATAGAATAAAATAGATATAGAATAAAATATGACTAGAGTAGTGTAGGAAAACTAAAATCAATTCAATAGTGAATTAAAATCCTGTGTGGATATAGAGAAATGAGATCAGTTTTAAAGAAAAAGTAGTGTAAGGATAAAATATGAATTCCTGTGTGGATATATTGTAAATAAGATAAGTATAAAATCCTGTGTGGATAATAGTTAAGCTATGTGGATAAGCTGTGCGAGTATTAGTTAAGCTGTGTGAACAGTAGTTATGCTAGGTGGATAGACACAAATGAATACGAATTCCTGTATGGATAAAGAGGATAGAAATAAAACAACACCCATAAAAAGTTTAAATGATAATAGCTATGTGCATTAATGTGTATAAAATAAAGCTGTGTGCATAAATGAATAAAAGAAATAGATAAAGCCGTGTGTATAAATGAATATAAAAGAGATAAAGCTGTGTGCATTAATAAATAAAGCTGTGTGGGAGTTGTCATCTCGTAAATAAAAAAATATTAAGCTGTCCGAAAGGGACTGGGAAGACAAAGTAAAGGTAAATTTTAAAGAGAAAGTTAAGAAGGGACTCCGATGGGAATTGTGACAAAACCACACCTTCTTCATGCGGTAGAGATCGCCGATGGAGAATTTCTTCTTTTGTTGTTTTTCTTTTGTATCTTCCAAGTAAAGGTAACCATGCGCAACCTTAGTGACTCAACTCGAACGGATATCGTTAATTCGGGGAGTTTTTAGTTCACAACAGGAGGGAACCCAAGCCTATGTTAAGAGTCGACTAATCAATTTTTGTGTGATCTCTTATGACCTGTATCTCTAAGGGCCGTGTCACGCCGTACTCATACCGAAGACGCCTACTAACCGAAGTTGGATGAACCGAGAAAAGGTAGGGTCATTAATTAAAATAGTGCTTAGGTAAACCCACGAGAGTCGATCATTGAATAGAATCCACGTTGATCATTAAACTGGTCAGGAGGACCCGGTGACAAGACACCGTGAAAAAATGCGGAGAGAAATCGGACGCTGATGGCTGTTGGAATGGAGATGGTACAATTAGAAGTTGGTGAGAATCGAGATCGGTATGAACCAGAAAATTTTTCATCGTAGTACAGATTAATAAAGGTAAGATCCTGAGATTCGTGAGCAATTGTTGAAAGGAAGAGTTCCAAAGAAGGAAAAACCATCAAACAGAGGAAGAGATTAAAGAAAGCGACTATAGGATCTTCAGAGAAGATCAAAGGAAATATTTCGTAGAAGAAATCAAGATGATTATCCAAAGGAAGTCAGTGTCTGAAAAAAGCCCCTTGATTGAAATGAACCCAACAATGGATGACGTGGGCATAATCAGAGCCAATACCTGAAATGTAAATGATCATTATTTAGATTGGGAAATACGCTATCCGATAATACTTCACAAAGATAGTTGGGTGACGTGGCTGATAGTTAAAGATAGTCATGAGCGATATAATCCTTTTGGAGGACTGGAACAGTGCTTATCAGGTATCAATAAGAGATTTTTGGTTTATTATTTAATAGTTTCAGTAAAATAGTTAAGAGTCGGTTCAGGAATTATTATTCTTAGAATTTATCGATTATAATATAGTAAATTCCGTAAGAAACTTCGAACTCACTCAAATTCCGTACCGTAGTAGTAGTAATAAAATTTTCACTTGTTGGCTAATAATGATAAGTTTGCTCTTTTGAATTGGTTGAATACTGTTTTGGTAATTATAGGAGTGGTATTAATTCAAGCTTTCTTTTAATAATATTGTTGAGGTAATAAAATAAAATTATTTAAAAGGTATTAATTGTTTAATTAATAGATAAAATAAGATATTATTTATCTATTTACCATAATAAATATGAATTATATATGAATAATAGAAATAAAGTATAGGGAAAATGTAAATAATTAAATTAAGAAGTTCAAGAAATTATATTAGAAAGGAAAATAAAACTTTAATTTAATAAATACGATCAAATTAAAAAGATAGAAAAAGTATAAAAAGAAAATTATTTTACGCAAAAAGAGAGCCCTTAATTATATTTAGAGTATATATGAAGAGTTGAGAGAAATTAAATTTAAAAGAAGATTGTAAGAGAAAAGAAGGAAAGCACCTTAATTATTTGAAATAAAAGAAAAAGAACCTCAAAAGAACAAGATAAACTAAGAAAAAGAAAGGTCAAATTAATTAAAAAGTACAAATGTTAATTATTTTTGAGAAAGTTTTGAAAGAAAAAGACAGTTGATTTATTTTTAAGAAATCTTAATTATTTTTGAGAAAGTTTTGAAAGAAAAAGACAGCTGATTTTTGCACTTAACTATTAGAAGAAGAAGTCAAGTGCTTATTTGAGTCAAGGAGCTTTTTAATTTGAACAGCTGCAAAAGAAAGATTTGCTGAAAATTGAAGAGTGCTTATTTGAGAAAAAAAATTAAGGAGTGCTTTTATTTACATCTGGCAAAAGGTATAAAAGCACAGTGATTACAAAAGAAAGAAAAAAAGAAAAAGGGAAAAAGCAAAAAGTGCGAATTAAATATAATTATATATATTTTTAATATATTTTTTATATACATACTAAAATCAGCTGGGTAGAAGAATCTCTTCTCCCTTCTAATCTAAACTTTAAATTCTTAATAAGTTAATTTCCTAAACTCATTTCGTGATTGTGAAACTTGTATATAATAAATAAATTTTATTTAAAGATAACTCTTTGTTTGAGTTTCCGTTTTATATAAATTCACCTAATATACCAACAATATTAATCGTGATGAATTTTAATAATTTCGATGGCGATTTTGATAATGACGATTATAATGCTAATTAGTCGATAATTTTAATCTTCCAGACAGTCCGGGTATTAATAATCTGGTGTAGTCCGATAACTCACCCATATAGCACATTCAGTGGAAACCGACGATAAGGAGATGCTGATCGATATACTGAGAAATAGTTAAACTGGGCAGCAACAACGACACACATTGACATTCTGACAGACAAGATATTCGAGAGTAAAACATTGCTACAAGTTATCAAATGACACAACAATGCCACAAGTCTAATCTTACACGACAGAACACATTGCCATAAGTCTATAGAATATAACACAACAGAACCATAAGTCCCCCAAGACATAAACATGCAAACACATAACAGTGCCATAAACCTCACGAGACGCATACATAACAGTGCAACAAGCTTCCTCATATAACACACGAACATAGACGCGAGTGACGATAAAGATAGTAGGTATATCATCCCCGAGGTAAACATAAGTGATTATCAAAATAAACGCTGGGTTGTAGCTGACCCTTAATAGCCACTGGGGCTCAGGAGCTTTCAAAAATGTTTGTACTCAGAAGGGTCGTGACATTTCATTGATGCACTTTTATCTTAATACCATTACGAACATCTTAAAAAAAACATTGTGATTTTAAACTTTTTATGGGTGTGTGAGAGTGTGAAAAGTTCCAAAACGAGCAATATGTGTTTGTGATAGTAAAGTAAAATTTAATAGTAAAATAAAATATTTTCACAAATTTGATTTTCAAAATTAGAGTATCAAAGATTAATTTTTTCAAAGGTGTTCATAGTCAGCTTTTTCTCTGATCTTTTATTTATATTTTATATTTTCAAGAGTATGAAGGGAAAAATTTTATTTTCAAGGGAAGTTGAAAAAAATAATAATTATCTAGTTTTTTTTGTGATCGATGAGAAAAGAAGAAAAAGAAATCTCGAAGAAGAATTAAATATATTAGAGGTAAATTTAGACCCATTAGTGGATCCCGAAATAGAATTATTAGAAGAAGAAGATTAGGTGTAAATAAATGTAAAAATATTTTTTTTGAAATTTTTGAAGACATTGAATGGGATTACATCTTATTTTGAGTATTAATAAATATCAATGAGTAAACCAATTAACGTACTCTTTTCAAAGAATGTAAAAATGAAATTTTTAATATAAATAAATATAGTGCATACATTAGTAAATTCACATGCTGTAAATGATTTTAAAGAACCAAATAATCTTAAGATGAAATATTAAGCAGTGATGATAAACAGTTAACCATATAATAATTTTGATTTTTAAAAGATATTATACGATACGTGTTACTTGGTCGCCAATGACATTTTTCAAAACAAATTTTAAAGGAATATTTACTATTCTGCTGACCCATATTCAAAAGGTTGTGAATTTAAATTTTTCCAGGTGCAACCTGGCACAGATTTCCTGTCGTTTCCTTTGAAAGTAGTGTGGTAAACACAACACTTTTTCATTTAATCCGGATACGATGTATACAATTTTTGCAGACGCAATTTTCTTTGTCTGTAGTAGACCGTTTAACGGCTCGTTCAACGACGAAGTTCAGTTCTCCTCACACTGAATTGGCCGAATCCGTTAAAACAAGTGATCTCTATCTGGAAGTGGAGAAGAAATGTTATCGTACGGGCAAATGTTGACTATTTTGTCGCATCGATATATGATTATTCACAAGTAGCTTTAATACAACTACTGAAAAAGTCAGCAATTATTTACTTAATATATTGTATTGTATATTGTTTCAATTGGATAAAGAAGTAGTTAAAGACTATAGGCTAATTAACCATGAACTTTACGACAAAAGCAGCTCTTTGTTCAGCTTATAAATGTGGTATCATTCCCAAGATGAAACGAGAGTCCTCGGTTCGATTTTAAATAGAATATGGGGACTGAGATCGGAAAGATCTAAGAATTTCCTTTTTTTCTACCAGAAACTGAAGAGGTCAACAGTCACTATATTTATTTTACTGTTTCTAGATCATGAAAGTTGGTTAAATTATACCATGAGTATAAGTTTGACGTTACCGGCTATCGGACATCAGAAATGTTTAACGAATAACTAATAATAACACTAATGGAAAATAAAACAAATGATAAAAGGGTCGATAAATACAATCATGAAGTAAATTTTTTATGCTGGTGCTCTTGAGAATAAATTTATATTGGAGAAAGGGAGACCTATAAACACTAGTTAGAAAAGATTTTTGTTTAGTCCTGTTAAATTCGGAACACACCCAAGCAAATTTAAATCTATGAATATAACCTAAAGACATAAATTTAATGACGAAAACAAAGCAAACCTATAAAATTAAAATTATTCTCAATACCTTCTATCAAATATAATTTTTCATTTAGTAATAAAATAATTGAAAATATCAAAAATACTTTTTTCGTAACTGAACTTTTAATATTTTAACTTTTATTTATTGTAATCAGATTGTGTAGTTAAATTTATATTGATTGGTTTACTCATACTTTATTGACAGAAAACAAAGGCTTAAACTATAAATGATAGTAATATTTAGATATTAATGAAATTATATTTATAAAAAAGATAAAAAATGTTTTTCAATTTAAAATATTATATGTTAAAAATTCTGAAAAAAAGATTAATTTTCATAAAATATTGTTTGAAAACGAAAATTTTCACTATTAAAATCAAATAAGAAAAATATTAAATCAAATAAAAAAATACATTACAGATTAAAATATCAATTGCATATTGTAAAATTTTTTAAATGAAAGTAAAATAAATTTTACGTTCTTGAAACCACAGATTTCATTACAAAAAAATACACTATCACTTTAAATTATATAAAATTAAAAGTCCTTTAATTTTTATAACATCTATAAAATTTCATTAATGATTTTTTTACTTATCAAATTATTAGTTTTTTAAAATACCATATAAAATAAAAAAAATACAAAAATCACAAATTAAAAATTTTCTATTTCGAAACGTTTTTTTAAAAAAAAATTTTTTACCATTAATTTCTAACCAATTTTTTGTTTACAAATTTGTTTTAATTTTCTCCATAATGCATATATTACGAAAATGTGTGAATTTTTTTCTATTTTATTCATTATATTAAAACAATTCTACCATTTTGTATTTATATACACAAAATTTTTAATTAAATTAATTATTTTTTTCATAATTTATAACTTGTTTATATAATAACAAAATCAAAATAAAAATTGAAAGTCATTATCAATTAATTAATTTTTTTCGGCAATAAAGAATCAAAATTAAATTATCACGGAAAAAATTGGAATTTTACGAAAATAAGCGAAAATGGATGAAGCGGAAATCTATTTCGAGAAAGAAACTGGAGAAACTTTGGTCAAAGTGAACATCGTCGACGACAACAACCCGAATGAGTCGACGGTGGCCGTGATCCCCCAGGAGTACTACGATCGTATCCTGAGCGGTCACTCGTCCCTGTCAAAATACATCGACGACGACGGCAAGACCCAGTTCATGCTCGTGGACAACTCGCAATCCGACTCTGACTCGCTCCACACGCTCAATAAAGTCGAACAAGTTCGATTTTCGCGCCGGAAATGATCGATTGATTGCGTTCAGGTGATCAGTAACACGACGAATCTGCATTCGATGAGAGAGGCGGGCGGAGACGACACTGTGGACGCGGCGAGACTCGAGCACGAGGCGAGATTCGCGGGCGACAAGCCCGACGACGAGGAGGCCGATGAGCAGATCTCGGGCGAGCAGTTCGTGATCACCGAGGTGCCCGTGGAGACCGCGATTGGCGATTACTTCTCGGTCGTGATCACGGACTCCCAGGACAATCACGTGTTCGAGAAGGACGGGCGGTTGGGCGAGACGATTTTGCTGGAGTTGATGGGCCAGACGATCAGTTATTTGATCAGCGGGTGCAATGAGGACGGATCGAATCGACAGGTGACATTTTGACCATTAACCTGACAATTTCTATCCCATTTTCGGGTGTATTTGGGTATCGTTCCTCACTGGATGATGAATTTGAGCCTCTCTTGTTTAATTATTTATTAATTTATTTAAAAAATATTAAATATTAACCTGAAAAAATAATTTAAAAATTCTAAATAAAGAAATTTGTAGATAAATTTTACAATTATTAAATATTAACTGAAAAAAATATTTAAAAAATCAAAAATATTTTGTAGAATTAAATTACAAATTCATTTTTATGAAAATATCTATTGTAAAATAAAATAAAATTAAATAAATGAATTTTTAAATATGAATTAAAATAATCAATTAAATATTTTTTAAAATTGTTAATGAAATAATTATAATAAGATGCGTGAAAACGTGTTTAAAATGAAATTTTTCTACATATTTTACGCCCTAAACCGGTGTAGATCGATAACCAAAGTACAATTTAGGAATTTAATTAATTTATATGCTAAAAATTCTTTCTACAGTCTTTTAAGTTCTTTCAGTGTCAGTTGCGAGTTTCTCAAATACCCTTCGCGAAATGTAATGAATCAGTAAGATCTGTTAGTACTTTGACCGCAGCTGGTCATTGAGGAAAGACATTAATTGGTGTACTTATATTTGAAGCCCTCATCGACATATTTCTCCAGTTTAGTTTTCTTTGGTCAAATAACCTCCTTGCGTAGTTCGCTTGCAATGTACCGAGCATGTAAATCTTCTGACGAATAGTGGTAGCGCACGTTTAATTACAGTCGCTTCCTCTGAACGGTCAAATGAGAAAAAACGCTCCAAGAAGTCATAAGCCAATGAAATACGAGATGGAATTATGTCACGTACTTGTACAGACACTGCAACAAGTCATTAATTACCGTAAAAACGATTCATAACAATGACTAATGACATTTAAAAAACAAATCACAATTGTCAGATCATAATACTGGAAGTGAACGACATGAAACATCACAGTTGTATCATATCTGTTGGGGAGCGGGCGTTCATCAATCGCTATTTCATCAATCAGTATTTACAGTGTCTTGCAGTTAACCAGACTTTACAATATTGTTCTTTGATAAGTAAATTATAATAAACGACTTTTAACATACATTCCGCGCACTTTAATTACTGTAACACCATGATGGAAGTCATTTTGCAATATCACAAACACTTACAGTGGATTAAGTCTCCTAATTTTTACATTTTACGAGAGGCATCCCCAAATAAAACGTACTCATCATCAGAATCATCGTCAATTTTCTGAATAAAGTCCCGTCGTACGCGATCGCACTGGTCTCACCGCTTCTTCAGGCGGTATTCGCTTTGTCCGAGGTCTGGTTAATTCGGATGATGAGCGAGTAATTTCCATTCGATTCCTCTTTTAACTGTACCATTTAGAGTTATTATACGGATTAATAACTCTCTGGTTCGTCTGGTGAAACAACCTCCTTTATATGGTGACGATGTTTGGCTGGGCACGTTATAATATGTCTCTGCCGTAACACTTCTATCAAGTACTTTCTCCGTTGCTCCATCGACAAAATCTTTGTATAATTCATCCTAATTATTTCGACGTTGGTGATTTTTCATTTATGTATTTTGCTCCAAATAAAAGAATATTTTCCTCATATCTCCGTTCCGGGGTAACTGTCGTCCTTCCCAGATAAGAATGTACGGGTCTCGCGTCCGCATATTGAGAACATCATATATTGCCTCTATCGTTGGGTCTTTCCCATGAACGTCAATTGTATGCCTCGTTGTTCCGTCGTTGATAACGATATGATAATGTTGCTGACCTCCTGTTAATATTCTATTTCCGTATTGCATTAACATACTAGTGAAAAGTATGGTCCGGTCGCATTTTGACGAATATCTGATGTACATCTTCTCGTCCTTCCCGCAACTCATTCCCGAGTTCATATACGGTTTGTATCTGCATAGGCACATAATACTTATTTGCTTCTGATTGAATCTTCCCTCATTGGGGCAGGACGCCTTTCTTCCAGGCCGCAACATTGCTTCGACTGCTCCTTTGTGTCAGTGTCTTTAACTGTAACAATTCTCGCCCGAAACCCTTCACCGAGCTTGTCCACCATTTGCAGCAGTGGTTGTCACGCTGTCAGCTGACTGTGCTTAAAAATTATTAAGTATTATTAATTATTTGACCAACCTGTCGGTCACGCTCAAAGTTTGATCACTCCTCAAAAATGATGTTTTCCTGTATTGCCAATGCATTCATTCGTGCTTGCATCATCTGCCTTTTTCACGGGCGCTTTAAACTTTCAAGTTTGAATCAACCACTTCTTATCTCAATATTATTTTACAAAGCCACATTCTCTTGGTATTTACGCATTGTGAATCGATAATGAAATATATATGGATCGATTAGTAACCCACCCGCTTAGTTCTAGTCTGTTTTATCGACGAAAATGATAATTCATCATACTCTAGAACAGTGGTGCGCTAACTAGGGGTCGCCAAATTTGAAGAAATTTATTTATCAATACAAAAATCAAAATAATACAGAAATGTTCCTGTGCTTTTCGGAATTCGCCAGAGAAATTAATATCGATGTAAAGTTATTTAAAAATATGATTTCTTGGACATTTAATAAAACTGACAGAAAATTTTTCGAAAAGATTTGAAAAATTTCACAATACAGGGTGCGAAAATGATGACATAAAGTTCAAAAAATGAATATACAACAGAAAAATAACATTTATTACAATTTAAAATTTTACATATATTAACACGTACATAAAGGACTACATCATTCAATGAAACCGCCATTAG
>MQRK01201602.1:837-27024 GCA_001938485.1 Girardia tigrina
GCTGAGATATAATCGATTTTCTAAAATTTTTTGCACTTAGTTACGGTGCAATTACTCATAGTTACCGTGAGATTTTGTCTAGCAACCCATAGTAATATATACTCCTTAGCAAGAGGGCTGTCCAATGGAGCAATAAAAAGGCCCTTAGCAACGGTTGCCATGGTAACGGGCACTTAGCAACCGAGATCAGGTTACTGGCCCTTAGCAACCGTAACTAAGGTGATCGCGACCGTTGCCGTGGTAACGGTAACCCCCCGTGGGACATCGCGGCCGTAACTAAGGTGATCGCGACCGTTGCCATGGTAACCGCGACCGTAACTAAGGTAATCGCGACCGTTGCCATGGTAACCGTGACCGTTGCTAGGGTGATCGCGACCGTTGCTAGGGAACCAATGAGCCAATCAGAAGCGTTGCTAAGGTGATCGCGACCGTTGCCATGGTAACCGCGACCGTTGCTAAGGTAATCGCGACCGTTGCCATGGCAACCCCGCGTGATAACTGGTTACGTAACCATGGCAACCACGGTAACTAGTAACGACCCCCCCCGGGGGGGTGCCGCCGAAGGAACATTTTTCCCCTACTCGAATTAAAAATTAAGATTCAATAATAATATACATATATTTGAAAACTACAATTTTTTGAATATTTAAACAAGCATTTTTTATTTAAATTCAATATTTTATTAAATAAATCATTTAATATCACATTCCCCTCTTCGAAATCATCTGTATATCGGTCTTGGATTCCGCGTACTTCTGATCGGGTATCTTCTCTCTTTGACCTGAGCTGTTTCCTTGCCCTTTGTTCTCCAAGTTCGTATGCTGGTCTGAGTCTTTGTTTCCCAACTCTGATCTTTGGTTTCCCTCACTTCTTTGATCTGGTTGTAGTTACGTTGTATTTCTTTATTCGCTCCTTCATAATATAAAATGAATGTCCAGTCGTCGATAATTCTCCTGATAACGAATGGCCCAATGTATTTATTTTTAAATCCTTGTGCTCCTTGATTTTTGACCATAACTTTCTGCCCGACTTGTAGTTTTGCATTCCTTTGATGCTTGTCATACCTTAATTTATCTTTTACATTTTGGTCCCTCAAATTTCTAGTAACAAATTCGGGAACTATTTTTATCTTACTTCTCATTTCATTCACATATTCATCGGTGCTGTGATATTCCGTATCCAAGAAGGGCTCAGAGTGAATGAAGTCGATTCTTGTTTTGCGTCCAAACAACACCTCGTATGGGGAATACTTTGTGGTTTTTTGCTTTGTGGTTCGTATTCCAAGTTCTATGAATGGTAGTGTTTCACTCCAGTCTTGAATTTTTCTTTCCTCCATCATTGCGCTGATCATCGGTTTTACCGTTTGACACAACCTTTCTATTAATCCATTTCCCTGTGGATAATATGGGGAAGTAAACGTATTCTTGATTCCCAGTGCTCGACAATGTTCAATAAATAAATTTGATGTAAAATTAGTACCCCTGTCCGAGTGTATTCGTTCTGGAACACCAAATTTTGATATTCAATGAATCCATAAATTTTTTATCACTTTTTCTACTAAATAACCGGACAATTTTTGCGATTTTCTTATATACCTAACCTTCCAAGAAAGCTTCGATCATTATATCTTCCTTGATTTCTTTTATTCCCAAACTTCCTATGCGGATTCTTTTGGCGTATTCGATGATATTTTCATTTTTATTCTGAATTATCTGAAATATTGGTTTGATATTGCTTATTTTTGACTCCTTCTTTTCTAATAATTTAAAGATTCGTTGAATGTAATCATCAAGATTTTCGGATCCACAATCGTATGATGGGTCGCTTTTGATTTCTTTATTGATTTCATCATCAAAATATTTTTGGAAAAGTTGCAATTCATCCTTTTTTTCGTTTTCACCAAACGTAAATAATTTGATGTATTCCAACACATTTTTCACGTGTTCTCTAATTTTCGTTTGGTTCGCTGAATGTTTTTTAAAAACAAAAAGTTTACCTTTTTTTCTTTAAACAGAAATTCCTCCATGAAACTGTTTTTTTCTGCTCGTGACGCCATGTTATACATATATATAATAGAATTAAAAATTAAATTAACATATATTTGAAAACTACAATTTTTTGAATATTTAAACAAGCATTTTTTATTTCAATTCAATATTTTATTAAATAATTCATTTAATATCACATATTTATATCAAAATTAAAATTAAATAATTTTAAAGTTCAGGCCTAGAGGCCAAAGTATTCGAAATTTCCGAGCTTGGCACTGCTAGTCAGATGTCAAACAAGGAGATGCGTCCGATCCGTGTATAGTCAAATATATTAAAGAGAATAAGTAAATCAATTCATAAAATGACATGGGGTTGTGGTTGACCCTTAATAACCACTGGGGGCTCACGAGCTTCAAGCGTGTTGCAACTCGAGATGGGTCGTGACACATGTTAATCAAAAATTCTCAATAAGTTGGGTGAGATTGCCGATTGAACATTGATTTAAGGACAACGTGACGTAATTAACAATGCTTCACACGACACTCTCTCCCAATAACTGTCAAAATGCTTACACAGAATTTTGAAATTATGAAAATTAATATCGCATTTACATTTTTTACTATGTTCTACAATATTACTCTTACTCTTTTTTCTACCATGTTCTTGAATTCGTTTACAGAGATGACGGACAGTCTCTCGAATGTATTTAGTATCGCACCCATTACATTTATATTCATGAATAATATCAGAACAAAGTGCTAAAGGTGTAATAGATTTATTACTGAACATATGTTGAATTTTATGAGATCGTAATATAATTTTTAAATTTAATTCATTGTTAGTTGCTTTTAACAATACATTTTTAAAGTTTTTAAATCCTTCAGGATAAGATACAATTAAACAATATTTAGGCTTATTATTAATATCTAATGATCCTTCGATGTCTTTCTTAGATCCACCAGGAGAAGCCAAACTCTGATTTTTCGAAAAATCTTTCAAAAGTATTTTATCTACAGTTTCCTTTATTAATTTTTCTAGAAAAGATTTAGAATGACCATTCTGATTTAACAAAGAACTTAGTTTATTAACACTATCTACAGATTTAACAAAAGTGGAAGACAACGACCAGGAGCGATAAATTAAACCTTTAATCATGTTTCTTTTATACTTAATTTCACAAATATCAAGTTATCAAATAATGGATTTCGTAACGAGTTGCCACAGAGAACTGCCGTAATAACGATGTAATGGTTGGTAGTCGTGGTGGACACATTTTCATATTTTAGATTCCTTTTTCTTCGATGAATTTTGTATCAAATATTCACAGGAAAAAAAAGTTGGTCAAAGGGTTTTAAATTTTATTTACACCGAAAATTAAAATTGCTATTCAAATGTTTCATTAACAAAAATACTCGCTACTTCAAATCAACAATACAGAATTAAAAATCAGAAAAATATTCGTCTCTTTTTAACAATTTAATTGTTTATACTCCAACAATTGTATTCAATAAAACACTCGAATTTCGTTTTCGTCAATTTCAAAATTAAAAGTAACAAATTGTTATAAAAATATTTGAATTACAACAACAAGCCAGAATTCAAACACAAGTGTCGTGTTCCCCTTCAAAACAACATTTTAAAAGCTCTGAGCCCCCATCCGTTTTCCACTAGAGTTCAACGGCAACTCTGTCATAAACTCAATCAATTTCATGTCATTGGGAAACAGACGCGCCTCCTTCGCTGACATCAACACGTTGTGTGAACGTCGGAGGGCCTTCGGGTTCTTGATTAGTAATGAGGATGACCCGACTGGTAACTCAAGTTCTGGGGGGATGATAATGATTTTATTCTACGATTGTAAGCTACATATATGAAGTAATATTTTAAACTGCAGAGAACGAAGGGAGCCCCAAAGAAGTAAACGACGGTCGGTCCGCGTGCCCCTTGTGTTCTGCAGCCAGTCGGCGTCACCCCCAGGAGGTTCTTCGCCGCAGTTAAGACTTGAATTGTATTTGTAGTCGATCTGTCCTTACTTTTAACCACATTTATTTAATTGTACTAGGTTCGATCATGTTGAAACATTTTTACATTTGTGTTAGATTAGTATACCCCAATTCATCTACTATATGAAGACGATTTTGTGATTATCTAGTCTATTTGTGGTCGAAATTAATCATTAATATTGCTCACGTCTCATGCAATCATTTAAGCACGCGTAACGAGACATAATAGGATTCCGGATAGAACTAGCAACATTTCCGAATACTATTAACTCAACGAATTATTATTATTATTACTCAGTTTAAATCTGACTTAAACTAGTTCCGAGATATAATAATGGGACATTAAGATGAGAAGCAAATTAGTGAAACTGAATTAAATTGTGTTTCCTATTCAACCCTCAGACTCTAAATACGTTTTAGATTCAACTATTTCGATTTTAGTTTTACTTTAGATTATTTCAAATTATATTTCAAAATGTTAAATGGATGCCCGTTCAGATTCGTAAATAGATATTACCCCGGTAAACTTGGACGTTCAAGCATTTCATTTTAAATTTTATTTTAAATTTAATTTCAGTTTGTCAAATTGATATTCTTCCAAACTCATAACTAAATAAATAATCGACAATCATTTACTAAATCCTCACAAATAATAAAACTCAGTACTTACATATTAGTAAAATAAGCAAAATACTAAAGCAAACTAATATTTTATATAAACATGGTAAATAATAAACTAAGACCATTAGTCGAATTATTATTTTCATAGGAAATCAAAATAAAGTAAAGTAATGAATATGTAAAATAGTAAGCCTTTACCGAGCTTGTAAATGATAACTCAATAGTAATCACACCTTATCTCTTAATCTTCTCAATCATGCCTTCCTTTACTATTATTAATTCTATTATTAAGTTTTGGCTTTATAAAATAATATTTCACCATTTTATCATAAACCTGGTAACTCTTATTATTAGACTTTAGATTCATATGAATTATATTTTATCATAAAAGTATTTACATTCTACATAATATTTAAATTATTTACAATGAACCTCCTCTCTCTCACGCAACTACTCCTCTCCTCATTCTCTGGTCACCGCTGCCTACTCTCCCCTTGACATTCCTAACCCTGAAGTCCTCTCCATCGACAAAAACAAACTTCCTCCGAATTCCTAACGTCGGCAGGCGGCCTTTACTCCTTTCACCTCTTATTGACCGAGTTCAAGTTTGACAAAAGTAGATATTATCCGCTAGTTCGATAAAAGTATTAAATAAAATAATAAAAGTATTAAAATATTAAACCAGTATTAAATCAATCAATGAAACTCAAAAGCAAATATTAAATAAAATTAAAAACGAAGTCGGAATTTTAAATAAGCTATATTCAAACGAAAAGTAACAACTCAATATGCACTACTTAACAAATACTCCCAATAAGTATAGCCATGAAAATGAAATACTTTATCAAATGATTCAAAAATAATTTGGTTGCAATTATATACAGCAAATAAAATAAAATAATTATCGAATAATTTGTGTACTTTTATACTCAAGAGGAATCCGTAATATTTATAATATTCAAGCTCGTACTATTCTTCACAGTAAATTTACGAGGCGCTCGTCAAAATTTGTCAAATCACCAAAATGTTTCAATTGTTCGAATCGTCAAACTTGATAATCGTTTTTAATAATGTTAATTGGGTGTTCGAAAAATTTTTCGTAAACGGTTAGCAGATTGTTCAAAATTTTGTTGTCAAAGGTTATCAAATGTTATCTAATGTTCGCTTATTGGGGGTGTGTGCGATACGTCGGGTATATATATCCTGTCGTATTACGGCACGCTCGGCATCCTGTTTATGCGTGCGACTGACTATTCGCACTGGAAAGGAAGTCGCGACATCCCGTTGCGACTATCTATCGAGACATGGTCTATCTGTTTATTTGCATATTATCGGCCTTCACGTTTGCAGTTCGCAACATCCTTAAATCACGGGTGCGCAGCTGCAGTCAAAATACAAGGGATGTCGGCGCGTGGACCAACATTGTTTATCGTTGCGACAAACTTGATTAAGTAAATTATTGTTAGGCGTTTCATAACTGTTTATGCTTATTCAGGACCTACCACAATGATGTCGAGACAGCGGTTTCGCTTTGGATTATGTAAGTTTAACTTCATTAATTAAGATTTTTAATTAAGAAATTTTAGCTTTTCAGGTTATTCGAACAGGCCAAACCTCAAGCAACGGACCGAAATCTCGACCCGACTCGGCATTTCGACAAGCTGGGAGCCAATTTAAAACCACTTGAAGATAGCCGAGCTTGACTATCCTAAAATACTCGGAACATGGCTCTCATGCGTAAGTGATGTCGGGTTCGGGACAGGATTTATATGAAGATGCCTCTGGAAATATTGTAACGGTGCAGGAAAGGGTTTGCCTAATTCTGTATCTGTCGTAACACAAGGCAACTGAGTACATTCGACATATCAAACTTGAAAAAATAAGTCTTGGTTCAAGTTTTAATTTATGTTATAATTATTTTTCATTTAATATTTTTTAAAATTTATTATTTAATTTAATTATTAATTTACATATTTAGTTATATACTTATTTAAAATATACTTTAAAAATTAATTATAAATAATTTTGATAAAATATAATGCTAAATGTCCGAATTTAAACATAAAATCATAATAATAAATAATAAATTTTACATCGTAACAGCTTTACTATTAAATATATTTATTTGACATTAGGATAAACAAATTACGTTTAAATTTAAATATTTAAATAAATATTTTTACATTTTTAAAGATATAGAAAAGCTTTAGAATATCTTATTTTTTCATAATCTGTTGAGTTTTTTTATTTAAATGTATAAAATTGTAAAATAAATTGTATTAAAAACGTTTAAATATATAACATGTTCTATGACTTATTTGAAAACAATATATTTATTGATTTATATTTATTAATTATATATTATTGATTCATTTTGACAATTGAAACAGACAAATAAATAATTAAAGAGCGAAATTTAGTATATATTTCAGTAGAAAATTTTCATTTTTAAATATTTTATTTTTTAAAATCATATTTAGAATTATATTTCAATTTACAATTTATCTATACGTAATAGACATTTTTGTATTAAAATTTTATTTAATGTTTAATTAAATTTATTAATTTTTGTTTTAAAAGTTTAAGAGAATTCAAATTTTTTGCTATGTGGTTGTAGATGTCGTCGTTTTTAAATCTGTTTTATACAGATATTTAGTAACAAAATTTATTTAATTTTAAAATGACTTTTGAAATGTTATTAATATTTTAAAAATGGAAAATAACTATCACACAATACATAGAAAAACTTTTCAATTATTAATTTTATAAAAATCAGAAAAAAATTCCGTAAATTAAAAATCCAAACTCAAAGTAAAAATAAAAAACCAAATAATTGTTTAAATATACACAATTAATTACCAACAAAATTTAAATTCATAACCACAAAAACTATCAAAAATGACAACAGCCGGCCGAGCGACTTACGACACCGCCAAAGGCGGCAAAGGCAAATGGGAAAGCGATCTAAGCGCCATGTCTCGACAGATATCCGTCCGGGATCTCCCATCCCATCAGAAAATGAAATACCGAAAAGAAGGACAAAGTCGTCCGGAAGACGTGAAAAATCGCAATCTCAAACGAGAATTCGACGATAAAGACAAACAGCGATACAAATCGATAACGACTGGAGCGCATGACGACAGAAATCGCGAACCCGAAACAAACACGACGACGAAACGAGTGAAAATCGATAAAATTCCAAATATCGACAAAGATGACAATCGCGAATTCGAGAGCGATTCGGAATCGGACTCGGAGGACGACCAATTGATGCTGCAGGCCGAATTGATGAAGATCAAGGAGGAGAAGGCGAAGGAAAAGGCGAAATTGGACGCCGAGAAGAAAGAAAGAGACGACAATATCCGATTGAAGGATCTGGCGTACGATTTCGAGAGGAAATCGAGCAATTTCAATGTGAAGAGGCGCTGGGACGACGATGTGATCTTCAAGAACTGCGCCAAGGGCGAGATCGACTGCTCCAAGAGAGGATTCATCAACGACACTCTTCGGTCCGAGTTCCACAAGAAGTTCATGAATCGATACATCCAATGATCGATTGTGTCGAGTGTGTTTGTTGATTCGAGTGTCATTTTGTTTGTGTTTCAATACATTTGCTAATGATTTATTCGACTTTTTACTTTGTTTTTATTCATTCATGATTCATTTTTCTCTCATCAAATTTGTCTTTTTTCATTAATTTTTTAATAATTTCTGCTTAAGAAAAGTTCAATTTTTCAATTATTAAATGCAAAATAATACACAATTAAATCAATTTCAATAAATACGTTTTTTCTGATTTATTTTTAATTAATTTTATTTTTATTCTGATAAAATATTTTATTGAATATTTTCGTAAAGTGAATGTGTTTAAATTGAGTTTGTTAATTGAAGTGTGATGTTGTTTATATTTTAATACAATTTCTATAATTTATTTGGATTTAATTTGGAATTTATTAAATTAAAATTTGGTATTAAATTTAGTAAATAGTGGAAAATAATACGAAAAAAACAATATTTTCTTTAATATTACATTAAATAAATATTTTTGGAAAATTTTTTAAAAATCTTATAATTTTAAAGAAATTTTATTTTTTTTGTAAAAATTATATATTTTTCCTTCGATTTTAATTTTATTTTCTGCTTTAAAAAATCTATTATTTCATAATCTGTTGAGTTTTTTTATTTAAATGTATGAAATTCTAAACGAAATTGTATTTAAAACGTTAAAAAATATAACATATTCTATGACATTTGAATCCAATATATTTATTGATTTATATTTATTAATTATATATTATTGATTCATTTTTTATGACAATTGCAACATATAAATAAATAATTAAAAAGCGAAAATTAACGTGGAAAAGAAAGAGATGACAATATCCGATTGAAGGATCTGGCGTACGATTTCGAGAGGAAATCGAGCAATTTAAATGTGAAGAGGCGCTGGGAGAAAATGCGCTAAGGGAGAAATCGACTGCTCCAAGAGGTGATTCATTAACGACACTCTTCGGTCCGAGTTCCACAAGAAGTTCATGAATCGATACATCCAATGATCGATTGTGTCAAGTGTGTTTGTGGATTCGAGTGTCATTTTGTTTGTGTTTCAATACATTTGCTAATGATTTATTCGACTTTTTACTTTGTTTTTATTCATTCATGATTCATTTCTCTCTCATCAAATTTGTCTTTTTTTCAAATTTTTCATTAATTTCTGCTTAAGAAAAGTTCAATTTTTCAATTATTAAATGCAAAATAATACAAAATTAAATCAATTTCAATAAATACGTTTTTTTCTGATTTATTTTTAATTAATTTTATTTTTATTCTGATAAAATATTTAATATTTTATTGAATATTTTCGTAAAATGAATGTGTTAAAATTGAGTTTGTTAATCGATGTGTGATGTTGTTTATATTTTAACACAATTTCTATAATTTATTTGGACTTTATTAAATTAAAATTGGGTTTTAAATTTAGTAAATTGTAGAAAATAATACGAAAAAAAACATTATTTTCTGTAATATTAAATTAAATAAAATTTTTAAAAATCTTATTGTAATTTCAAAGAAATTTTTTTTAGTAAAAAATTATATATTTTTACTTCGATTTTAATTTTATTTTCTGCTTTAGAAAATCTTATTTTTTCATATTCTGTTAATTTTTTTATTTAAATATATAAAATTCTAAACGAAATTGTATTTAAAACGTTTAAATATATAACATATTCTATGACTTATTTGAATCCAATATATTTATTGATTTATATTTATTAATTATATATTATTGATTCATTTTATGACAATTGAAACAGATAAATAAATAATTAAAAAACGAATATTAACATGGAAAGGAAAGAGATGACAATATCCGATTGAAGGATCTGGCGTACGATTTCGAGAGGAAATCGAGCAATTTAAATGCGAAGAGGCGCTGGGAGAAAAATGTGCTAAGGGAAAAATTGACTACACTATGAAAGGATTCATCAACGACACTCTTCGGTCCGAGTTCCACAAGAAGTTCATGAATCGATACATCCAATGATCGATTGTGTCGAGTGTGTTTGTTGATTCGAGTGTCATTTTGTTTGTGTTTCAATACATTTGCTGATGATTTATTCGACTTTTTACTTTGTTTTTATTCATTCATGATTTATTTCTCTCATCAAATTTGTCTTTTTTCATATTTTTAAATAATTTTTGCTTAAGAAAAGTTCAATTTTTCAATTATTAAATGCGAAATGATACAAAATTAAATAAATTTCAATAAATACGTTTTTTCTGATTTCTTTTTAATTAGTTTAATTTTTATTCTGATAAAATATTTAATATTTTATTGAATATGTTCGTAAAATGAATGTGTTAAAATTGAGTTTGTTAATCGATGTGTGATGTTGTATATATTTTAATACAATTTCTATAATTTATTGGTATTTCATTTGGACTTTATTAAATTAAAATTGGGTTTTAAATTCAGTAAATTGTAGAAAATAATACGAAAAAAAACAATATTTTCTTTAATATTAAATTAAATAAATTTTTTAAAAATCTTATAATTTTAAATAAATTTTTTTTAGTAAAAATTATATATTTTCCTTCGATTTTAATTTGATTTTCTGCTTTAGAAAATCTATTTTTTTCATATTCTGTTGAATTTTTTATTTAAATGTATAAAATTGTAAAAGAAATTGTATTAAAAACGTTTAAATATATTACATATTCTATGACTTATTTGAATCCAATATATTTATTGATTTATATTTATTAATTATATATTATTGATTCATTTTATGACAATTGAAACAGATAAATAAATAATTAAAGAGTGAAAATTAACGTGGAAAAGAAAGAGATGACAATATCCGATTGAAGGATCTGGAGTACTATTTCGAGAGGAAATCGAGCAATTTAAATGCGAAGAGGCGCTGGGAGAAATCGACTGCTCCAAGAGAGGATTCATCAACGACACTCTTCGGTCCGAGTTCCACAAGAAGTTCATGAATCGATACATCCAATGATCGAGTGTGCTTGTTGATTCGAGTGTCATTTTGTTTGTGTTTCAATACATTTGCTGATGATTTATTCGACTTTTTACTTTGTTTTTATTCATTCGTGATTTATTTTTCTCTCATCAAATTTGTCTTTTTTCAAATTTTTTAATAATTTCTGCTTAAGAAAAGTTCAATTTTTCAATTATTAAATGCAAAATGATACAAAATTAAATAAATTTCAATAAATACGTATTTTTCCTGATTTGTTTTTAATTAATTTTATTTTTATTCTGATAAAATATTTAATATTTTATTGAATATTTTCGTAAAGTGAATGTGTTAAAATTGAGTTTGTTAATTGAAGTGTGATGTTGTTTATATTTTAATACAATTTCTATAATTTATTTGGATTTAATTTGGAATTTATTAAATTAAAATTTGGTATTAAATTTAGTAAATAGTGGAAAATAATACGAAAAAAACAATATTTTCTTTAATATTACATTAAATAAATATTTTTGGAAAATTTTTTAAAAATCTTATAATTTTAAAGAAATTTTATTTTTTTTGTAAAAATTATATATTTTTCCTTCGATTTTAATTTTATTTTCTGCTTTAAAAAATCTATTATTTCATAATCTGTTGAGTTTTTTTATTTAAATGTATGAAATTCTAAACGAAATTGTATTTAAAACGTTAAAAAATATAACATATTCTATGACATTTGAATCCAATATATTTATTGATTTATATTTTTAATTACATATTATTGATTCATTTTTTATGACAATTGCAACATATAAATAAATAATTAAAGAGCGAAAATTAACGTGGAAAAGAAAGAGATGACAATATCCGATTGAAGGATCTGGCGTACGATTTCGAGAGGAAATCGAGCAACTTAAATGTGAAGAGGCGCTGGGAGAAATCGACTGCTCCAAGAGAGGATTCATTAACGACACTCTTCGGTCCGAGTTCCACAAGAAGTTCATGAATCGATACATCCAATGATCGATTGTGTCAAGTGTGTTTGTGGATTCGAGTGTCATTTTGTTTGTGTTTCAATACATTTGCTAATGATTTATTCGACTTTTTACTTTGTTTTTATTCATTCATGATTCATTTCTCTCTCATCAAATTTGTCTTTTTTTCAAATTTTTCATTAATTTCTGCTTAAGAAAAGTTCAATTTTTCAATTATTAAATGCAAAATAATACAAAATTAAATCAATTTCAATAAATACGTTTTTTTCTGATTTATTTTTAATTAATTTTATTTTTATTCTGATAAAATATTTAATATTTTATTGAATATTTTCGTAAAATGAATGTGTTAAAATTGAATTTGTTAATTGAAGTGTGATGTTATTTATATTTTAATACAATTTCTATAATTTATTTGGACTTTATTAAATTAAAATTGGGTTTTAAATTTAGTAAATTGTAGAAAATAATACGAAAAACAATATATTCTTTAATATTAAATTAAATAAATATTTTTGGAAAATTTTTTAAAAATTTTATTATAATTTTAAAATTTTATTTTTTAGTAAAAATTATATTTTTCATTCGATTTTAATTTTATTTTTTGCTATAGAAAATCTTATTTTTTATAATCTGCTGAGTTTTTTATTTAAATGTATAAAATTCTGAAAGAAATTGTATTAAAAACGTTTAAAAATATATCATATTCTATGACTTATTTGAATCAAATATATTTATTGATTTATATTTATTAATTATATATTATTGATTCATTTTATGACAATTGAAACAGATAAATAAATAATTAAAGAGCGAAAATTAACGTGGAAAAGAAAGAGATGACAATATCCGATTGAAGGATCTGGCGTACGATTTCGAGAGGAAATCGAGCAACTTAAATGTGAAGAGGCGCTGGGAGAAATCGACTGCTCCAAGAGAGGATTCATCAACGGCACTCTTCAGTCCGAGTTCCACAAGAAGTTCATGAATCGATACATCGAATGATCGATTGTGTCGAGTGTGTTTGTTGATTCGAGTGTCATTTTGTTTGTGTTTCAATACATTTGCTAAAGATTTATTCGACTTTTTACTTTGTTTTTATTCATTCGTGATTTATTTTTTTCTTATCAAATTTGTCTTTTTTTCATTAATTTTTAATAATTTTTGCTTAAGAAAAGTTCAATTTTTCAATTATTAAATGCAAAATAATACAAAATTAAATGAATTTCAATAAATACGTTTTTTCTGATTTGTTTTTAATTAATTTTATTTTTATTCTGATAAAATATTTTATTGAATATTTTCGTAAAATGAATGTGTTAAAATTGTGTTTGTTAATTGAAGTGTGATGTTTATATTTTAATTCAATTTCTATAATTTATTTGGACTTCATTAAATTAAAATTTGGTTTTAAATTTAGTAAATTGTAGAAAATTAAACAAAAAATATTTTCTTTAATATTATATTGAATAAATATTTTTGGAAAATTTTTTAAAAATCTTATCATAATTTTAAAGAAATTTTACTTTTTTAGAAAAAAGTTATATATTTATCTTCTATTTTAATTTATTTTCTGATTTAGAAAATCTTATTTTTTCATAATCTGTTGAGTTTTTTTATTTAAATGTATAAAATTCTGAAAGAAATTGTATTAAAAACGTTTAAATATATAACATATTCTATGACATTTGAATCCAATATATTTATTGATTTATATTAATTAATTATATATTATTGATTCATTTTATGACAATTGAAACAGGTAAATAAATAATTAAAGAGCGAAAATTAACGTGGAAAAGAAAGAGATGACAATATCCGATTGAAGGATCTGGAGTACGATTTCGAGAGGAAATCGAGCAATTTAAATGCGAAGAGGCGCTGGGAGAAAATGCGCTAAGGGAGAAATCGACTAAAGATCTATTCGACTTTTTACTTTGTTTTTATTCATTCATGATTTATTTTTCTCTCATCAAATTTGTCTTTTTTTCATATTTTTAAATAATTTCTGCTTAAGAAAAGTTCAATTTTTCAATTATTAAATGCAAAATGATACAAAATTAAATAAATTTCAATAAATACGTTTTTTCTGATTTTATTTTAAATAATTTTATTTTTATTCTGATAAAATATTTAATATTTTATTGAATATTTTCGTAAAGTGAATGTGTTAAAATTGAGTTTGTTAATCGATGTGTGATGTTGTATATATTTTAATACAATTTCTATAATTTATTTGGACTTTATTAAATTAAAGTTGGGTTTCAAATTTAGTAAATTGTAAAAAATAATAAAATATTTTTCATTTATTTTCTTTTATTTTTATATAATTCATTAAATATTTTATGAAAATAAAATATTTTAAAACATTTTTTAATAATTTTAAAGAAATTCTATTTTTTTAGTAAAAATTATATATTTTTCTTCTATTTTAATTTTATTTTCTGCTTTAGAAAATCTATTTTTTCATATTCTGTTGAATTTTTTATTTAAAGGTATAAAATTCTAAAAGAAATTGTATTCAAAACGTTTAAATATATAACATGGATCTGGAAATTCGGACCACCAAAGGAGATACACTTTGATAGAGGGAAAACTTTTGAATCAGCACTCTTTAAAGAAACGACGAAAAGATTTAAGACGGAGATAGTCTGTTCAAGTCCTTATCACCATAACACTAACGGGATCATAGAAAGACAATTCAGAACAATAAGAGACGCCATAAATATACGATTAAAGGATGAAATGCATAGAGATTGGGTAGAAATGTTGGCAGAAATAGAATTCATGTTAAACGGTATAATCCAAGCAACAACTGGAATTTCTCCAGCCGAGATAATCTTCAGAAGAAAACTCAGACATTGGTGGAAAACTACAACAGAAGGAAAAAATCGAGAAAAAGCAAATAAAAATATAATTTACACAAAACGAATATTTCAGGTCGGAGATAAAGTCTTGATAAAGAAAGGTAACCCATCAAAAGATTATGACCTTTATATGGGACCAGCTAAAATTATAAAGCAAAGACACGAAATAAGTTATGAGGACGGCAGGATCTTGATCAGAAATGTAGAATGGCTAAAGCCATTTAAAGAGAGGGGGATGTGAGGAATATTTTAAATTGTTTGAATGTGTAAATGTATGGATGCAGTATGTTGATTTAAGTATGTTGAATTTAGAATGGTGATTCTCCCACCCATATGGAAATTGGTATTTTTTTAATAAATTTAAAGTAATTGACTATTCTAACATAATTAAAATAATCATTTTATAAGTTCATATCTTTAATTTCAGAATTAAAATTAAGTTTAATAATTTTTAGTAAAATTTAAATTAAATGCATTTTTAATAATTTAATGACATTTTTATTATTTTGGGATTTATTGAGAAATTGTAAAAATTATTATTTTTTTTAATTAATATTTTTTAGAGGTTAAATATTTTAAAAAATAATTGAAAAAAATTGTTCGAATAATCACGATTAAAAACATAAATAAGAAAACCAATTAGAACGATGGCAAACGATGATAGACTTTCTGAGAGTTGTAATAACTCTAAATGTAATTGCAATAAAGATTCAAACGAGACTTGTTTAAATGTTCTTAATAATTATTATTATTATTTTTACTATTATTATAATTATAATTATTATTTTGATTATTATAATTTACATTACTATTATTATTGAAATATTAATAAACTTACTTTTTAAAATAAAAATTAAAAAATAAAAAAAATGATAAAAATTTTTCCATCAAAATTTTGTAATGGCATTTTTGCCATTTTCATTCATAGGTGCAAGCGCACCGAGGGAAAAAAAACATAACGCAAGCGCATAGTTAAATTTGTGCAATTGCACCTTAGTTAAAATATTACATGACAGGTGCTTGTGCACCTGTCATGTTCAGGCCAAATGCCAAAAAATGGGAAAGTAATTAATTTTTTTGAAAAAATAAAAATTATATAATTTTAAATAAAATAATTTTTAATAAATTTTTTTAAATTAATATATTTTTTATAAAAATCGGGTATAAATACCCGTACAAATTTACATAAAGTTAACACAAAAAATTTATAAAAAGAAAATTTAAAAGTTTAGGGGCACGCATTTGAAGGTTACATATTTTTTAAATCAAATAAAAGAAAAAAAGTATAGAGAATTAAACGAGATTCTCCATTGTTATATCCTTCTATTGTGAATATTCGTCAATTTTATTTACTCAATAAAGTTTTCTAGATTTGGTTGTCTATTATTTATTTTAACGAGAAATTAATTGTAAAATTCTCTTGCGAAAATATTTGAGAAAACAAATTTAAAGAATTTCTTTTGAGATTGAATTTGTTGACGATCCTCAAGAGAGGAAGATGTACTGAACCTCTAGCGAGGAATAACTGTTAAAAGAATTCAGATAGATAGAAGAACCTTCTGAACTGAAAGACAAATTACTGGTCGACGTTTGAAAACTCAAGAGAGTTAAAAGGTTAATTTTATCAAATACCCAACAAATGCAATACGTCGACATTATGGATGCAATACGTTGACATGATGGATGCGTGACGATATCACCTTGGATACGATCACGTTTTGAATGGTTGATACGATATTGGTTGATAACATAGTATAATATCATAATATAATACATACCTATAATATAATATTTGCACACATAATGTGCATATATTTGAAAAAGCACTACGTATCGATTTTTTCAAAATGTTGATATTGAATCTGACTATTCATATATAAGTTACAATCCATGTGTTCAGATAGATTTTTGATATTTTGCTTCCACTATATTATATATAAAAAATGAATATATTGCACTTTGCACAATTGTGAACTTATTGATTTCACACACTTACATATAAAAAATAAATAACCACAAAATTAAGAATAATTTGAAATTTATAAAAAAGAGTTTTTAGAGCAACATTATATAATTTTAATAACAACATTATTTTAGTGTGTATTTAGTTTCAAGTTATGGAACATTGATTTAATTCTTCAAATAGTTTTCTATTGGATTAAGTTCCGGTGAATATGGTACTAAAAATTTAAATATTTTATTATTAAATTTCAACCATTCAAGTTATATAATCGTCTTATAATTAAATGATATTTAGTACCATATTCATGGGAACTTAATCCAATGGAAAATTGTTTTCGATAACTAAATCAAGTTTCCATGTCTTGAAACAATTAGAACTGAAATTGATGGTAATGTGAAGTATTGATTAGCACAGTGCAGCCTAGGCAGCCTAGACAGCGCATGTACAGACGAGTCATCATTAATTTTTGCAATTTTTTGTGTAATTTTGGTGGTTTTTTACACGTTTTCGATGATTTTTAAGGTAAGGGTGATGGTTTCTAAGGTGTTTTCGATTGTTTATATATACAATATTAAAATGTTATGTATCATGGTTACGGTAACCAAGGTTCTTTTGATGGTTGATGCCTAGACTCAGGTACTTTTGGTGATTGTGTAGGTGATATGTATAATGTTTATGAACGTTTTAAGTATAATAGGAGTTTTATACATGTAGTTTTTACATGTATAATAAAAGGTTATGTATCTTGGTTACGGTAACCATGGTACTTGTGATTGATGATGAGATACATTAGGCGATGCATGATGTATTGTTTGATGGTAAACAACATACATATATCATAGGGGTTTCAGATATATAAGAAAAATTGATTTTGAGCACTTTTTTGAGAATTTCAGAAATGTTCAAAAAAATCAATTTATCAGCACTTTTTGAAAATTTTGACATGTAATCTGAATTTACGTATAGGGGTTACTATTTAAGTGCATCAGCACTTTTTTGATATTCTGCTTCCTTGTACCTCTAAAATCGATGTGCATTTTGTATAAATTTGCACATTATGCTAATTATAGAAAAACATAATCAATATATGAAATTTCTAATTGCATATTCAGATAGAGATTCAAAATGTGCATCAAACACATGATATAGATTTTTGACCCTAGTACTTTTAAAAAAAATATGTATTGATTTTGCACTTTTGCGCATGTGCAACTTAAAAAGCACTGTGCTAGCACATTAGAAATGTGCGGAACAATGTGCACTATCGATTAACACATCTTGGCACTGTGCAGCAATCGATTAGCACTTTTTTCTTTGGTTGCTAAGGAAAGGGTCACGGTTGCTATGGATACGGTAACCATGGTTACAACCACCTTAAATCACTGTATCCGTTGCTAATGAAAAACGTCCTTGGTTACCGTTGCTATGGTAACTAAGACCTTGGTTACCGTTACCAAGTGAACCGCGAACAAACTAGGGTGTTCGGAACGGTTGCTAAGGGGATCGCGACCGTTGCTATGGGATTACTGACTAATTAGAAGCGTTTTTGGGTAATCGCGACCGTTGCTGCCTAGGCTAGAGTACCAAGAACCAATCAGAAGCGTTTCCAAGTGAGTCGGAACCGTTGCTAAGGTAACCGCCACCGTTGCTATGGAAACCGTAACCGTTGCTATGGTAACCGCGGCCGTTGCTATAGAAACCGTAACCGTTGCTATGGTAACCGCGACCGTTGCTATGGAAACCGAAACAGTTGCCATGGCAACGGGCTACCACCGGGTGGGTCGTAAGGCCGAACACACATTTCCCCCCTACTCACGTTAAAAGAAATAATAAAATACTTTAATTAAATTTTTATCACTATTTTTTGATAAAAGAAGAGACATTTCAACATAGTCAAAAAAGAGTCGTTACATTTATTCACTTGTATTACACTAGAGCAACATAATAATATTTTCTTCCCAACAGTTTTTTCGTTACCGATCACAAATCGTATCCGTAAAGATGAGCCTTTCGTTTCTCGAGACTAAATCAGAAATCTCGATCAAAACACAAAACTGACCGGAGACATCATTTTAATACCTGCAGTGAAGCGACTTAATTCTTGTCTCAAGAGTATATCGATCGATATATTCCGTAATATTCGGGAATCGCTCCCGTTGTCGATTGACATAATCCTTATCACCTTTCTTAAGAGCCTCATACTGAGCAAATCTCTTTGGTTTATCGATTCCGAAGCTTGCACATCGATTTAAGGGACAGTCAGATTGGAACCAAGTGGTAGAAGCTGAGTGAATATTTATGATAAAAAAACCCTTTCTTCAAACTAGATACAATCGATGATAATATTTACTAACACGGAAATCGCGGAGCATAATAATCCCGATTTGGTCGACCGAATTTCATTATTATTTCTCCGGGGCGATTTGTTGGTGGCCTTCGATACATATCGATCTCCGTGAAATATTCACGCGATTCACAATGGTAATGTTTGCAAACATTGTCGCCTATGATAACGGTTTCAAATTACAAACAAAAATAACATCTAAAGTGAAATCTGTCCAATTCGCCACGATTTCCAAATAATAAGTTGGTTAAGTAGGAAATTATAATTGGAATAATTTACAAAATGAATTATTTTTAGTTTATTTGTTAGAATTATTTTTATTTCATCAATTTATAGAACAAGAGGAAATCAGTACTTATTACATCCGATGACATTAACTGACTCAAATTAGTAGTAAATCAATTTTATACGTTAACTAGCTGTAGAACTCGGCTTTGCATGGGTTACAATTTTATTACATTAAAGTGTTAGGATCTGATATTACTCTCCTACTCGTGGTGGATCCTGGTAACTAATCGATGTAAATCGGTTAGGCTAAGGAGTAACCTGTCAAATAGGGCCAGCACCCGTATGCACAATATATTTACCGCTTATACTTCCCTAACTAGGAGTCTGCAGGACTCACAGTCAATAAGCTCCCGAGGCGTGAACCACTCGAGAAGACTGAAGCTTGGAAATTGGAACTTCAGACGATTAACGGATTATTCAAGTACGGACCGTGGATACAAATGTTTCAACGAATCTTTCGGAAACGATCTCCTTAGAAGTCTTAAATTTCCGTTTAACGTATTTATCTGAAAAAGTGCATTTCATTTGTTCCTTCGCTGGCTGTTCAAAGTCCATGGGTACGGCCAAAGGAATGCTAAATCGTAGAACATCCGAACATGGTTTTTTACTGGGAGTCTTTTACTGGGAGTCCGAAGAGACATCGTAAGCGGAAAGCTGTCAACCTCGTAGGAGGTTTACTGATGGCTGTTAGTGCTTTTTAGTTGGGTTGGACCCTCTAATGAGCTAACGGCTCAATACCATTGAAAGAGATGAGAGACCCACATTAAAGTGCAGGATTTTTTATGGCAGTTGCAATTCATGTGTGGAGTTAATTAGAGGAAAGATTGTAAGTATTGCCTCGTGTTTTACTTTGATATGTTGGCTACACTGGCAAGCGTTTTTAAAAATCTCTTTTAGAATTTGTCACTAAGAGGAATGTCAAACTGTGAAAGACGATTTACCTTTGGAATCGCTTTATCTTTTCGAGTAAAATGATATCTACATGAATGATCAATGGGCAAAGGGTACTGAGGTGATTCTTTGACAAAACTGCATTTTTATTATAATTCGAGAACAGTCCATCAAAGTAATCCCGATCTGGTACCGAGATAACCGACTTACAATGTCGATTCTTCCGGTAAGGTACTTGTGTCAATGTGTCATTGCAATGGTAAACCATATTCCAAGAAAATAAAAAATCGATAATTGATTTTCGATTCTATGGCAACGGGACCGATACCAAAATAAAGTCCATATTTTTTTCATCCCAGTGGTGTATCAATCTCATCTCTGTAGTGTATCCCTAAAGCCTTTTCAAATAATTTGAAAATTATTGCAAAAATTAAAAAAGGGGATTTACTAAATATACCACAAAAATTTATAGTTGCAATAGTAAATGTGCAGTAATTCCCGTGAACTTAATGATGGGGAAATCGTTCGGGTACGTGGAGGGCCGCGCGACTCCGCTGGTAATCTTTCCACTCAAGCACAAGCTAGAAGGAAGCGAGCACGCGGTACGACCAATCACTTTTTGTGCACGTAGAAATGGCTGCATCTATCATGAAACTGGAAATAATGCCCGCACTTGCGCCCGACGTACCACTTTAAAATTCACTTTCAAATAAATGTTTTATTTATAACCATGTTGCAATATCTTTTGACGTATATTTTTTTAATTGTGTATTTTGCATTTTATTTCAAACTTATTTTTAGTTTAATTTTAAATCAATTTCTTTGTTTAAAAAAAAAAGAAAAAAATCATAAATAATATTTTTTTGTTGTCTTGTAATTGAAAATATATATTTATTTATATGAAATGCTTAATGTTTAAAAAATCCATAAACCTTATGGCAAAAAAAAACTTATAAGAAGAATTATGTCAAATACTTATGACTGTAATTAAAACCCCTTGATGAGTTGGTTCATTCAATCTGCATTATTTAATTATAATAATGATAAAATAATTTTTGCTTATAATTAAAAGCTGAAGAGTAAAAGTATTGATTTCATTGAAAATTCAAAAAAATGTAAGCGTGAGTAGTTGTCTAAACAGATTCCTTGGGGAAAAATTTATAATAATTAAATACTAATAAGTGATTACAGGTTGAAAAATAAAATAAATAGATGATAAGCAAAGTCTGTAACAATGTTATTTAAATTTATGAAAAGGAGATATAATTAAAAAAGTCAGCAAAACGAATTTATTGCAAAATCAATTTTATTATTTTTCTTGCTATATATAGGTAAAAATTAAAAATAATAATATTTGTAATTACACTTGATAATGTAGTAGATTTTTCTTTTTTTAAATAAATTTTTGTGGTATATCTAATAAAGTAAATAATAAAATGTGGTATATTTAAAAAAACAGTAATTGTATAACTGTAATTATATACACGTTGTTAGGGGTTTTTTTTGGTAAACTTTAGATTATTGGAAATTTTGAATTGAATCATATTTGTAGTTGGGATAAGTCAAAATATTGTTTTACTAATTAAAACGATTTTTTAATAAAATGAACTATTAAAGAAGTTTTCTCTATAAAAAATTAATTTTTAAAATAATGTAATTTCGATAAAAAATGAATATTTTGTAAAAGATCGAATGATTAAAGACTTTACTATATGTAAAAATTAGTTTTTTAAAATAATTTAATTTCTGTAAAAAATGAATATGTTTTTAATAGTTTGAATGATTAGAGAAGTTTATTTTTAAGAAAATTAAATTAACGGATAACATGAAATAGTAGGACACCTACTATTTTAATAGTAGGACACCTACTATTTTAATAGTAGGTGGAAAAAAATTGAAAAGCCGCCCAATAGTAGGTTAACACCTACTATTTGGTGCTTTTGTTTTGAACTTGTTTTAAACTTGAAAAATAAATAAGAATTAAACTGGAAAAATAAGAATTTATTCATCATAGATAATAAAAGCATCATCAGTTAATATTTCTTCACTATCACTGTGATCAGTTTCTTTTTGGGATTCCGACAAATACTTTTTTACAAAACGTTCACCATACACATCATTTAAAAACGATACACCTACTATTTGATTCCACATACTATTTTAATAGTAGGTGGAAAATTTTTTGAAAACTTCATTACACCTACTATTTCATGTCCACCTACTATTTGATGTTATCCGTTATAATAAAAGTTACAAAAGTATGATGAAATAAAAAAACAGATATTTAAAAAATATTTAAAGCTATAATTTATTATATTTAAAGTATAAAATTTAAATTAAATAAAATTAAATATCAATATTTTATTTCAAATAGGATATCTGGTTGTGCTAAAAATGAAACATTGTTCCTCAAAAATTTGTTTAAAAAATCATTGTTTGTTAGAAATAAAGTTTTACGTTCATGACTTCTTTTATTGATCAAGAACCCAACATGTCGACCATCGCTAGCAGCTCCGAACAGCTAATTCGAGGCTCATACCAGATAAATTTAGGCGACAAGATAATGTGGAAACATTTATCTCGGCTTACGCAAGATACTTCAAAGTGGCAAAAGTATCGGAAAGTATGCAAGAAATATTGGTAATTGGTTTACTGTCACATGAACTCGTACCAATATACGAAAGCGTGGGTCCCGAAGTGAAGGGATATGAAGCCCGTCTACGACAAGATTTCAGGCAAAATGCACGTTAATGGAGGATTTGATAGAGGCGTTAAACTTCGAAAGATCTGGAGAATTAGTGGAGGAATTCTTTGTTAAAGCAAAAAAGTTGGTGGCAAAATTGATGAAACATGAGTGGACAGAGACGGAGGTAGAGAAATGCCTTCTGATCCACAGGTCAAAAGATAGTGACGTGAAGAAAGAAATCAGATTTAGAGAAGTTAAAGAATTAACAGAAGTGAAGGACATCATTAAGAAAGTAGACGAAGTCTGGAGAATGGAAAAGGCTGTGCATGCAATACAATCAACATATAGAGATGTGGTCAAAACTGGCTCGACGACGGAAATGGTAACAAAAAATATGTCGAGGAAAGAAGATACATTCGGAAGACGATCTTCTATGCAAAACAACATCACATGTTGGAACTGTAAGGACATAAAAGTCACGATTGTAAACGTTAGAGGAAGATCACATGCCATGCATGTGGAGACGAAGGTCATGTGCGACGCGAATGCAAAAAGGTAAGATATGGAAGATGTAACAATCCAGGACATAGAGCTGAGGAATGTTACACGAATTTGAATAAACGATTTCAAGGAAGAACGGATTATCAAAGGAGAACCTGAAGAGATAACCGACAATTTTCAGATGCACAAACGAAAAGCTCAGGAAACCGGAACTCAGACGACTACAGAAGAGGATTCAAAAGAGGAAGACAGATCGTGATGATGGAGAAGGAAGAATACAGAGAAGAGCAAGAACATATGGGAAAAAAACGAATCGTGCCAAGACGACGAGGAACCGATCTTGGCACTAGAGTAAGTTTTCATAAGCATGAACCAGGTCATATAAATTATATCTAGTAGTAGTAATATAAATAATATAAATAAAATAAATAATAAACTTGATATCGATAATATAAATGCTAAAATTAAAAAAAATAAACAAAAAGAACCAAAATCCCATCAGGAAACAGAAGTAAGTCAGAAAGTCATGAGATTTATAAAAAAAGAAACATTTGGGATAGAGAATTGATGATAATTAATAGTTCTGAAAATATTCCAATTACATATAATAAATATCCGGACCGACCGAGTATAAAAGTTAGAATAGAAAACATAGAAATTGAATGTTTACTGGATACAGGTGAAGCGTTGAACGTTATGGCGGAAGGAATATTAAAAAACTTAAATAACATAAGGATGGAACAGACAAATCAGAGATTAACCGCAGCAAATGGACTACAAATGGATGTCAGAGGAGAAATAGAAAGGATAGTAAAAATTGGAAATAAAGCCGAGAAAATAAGATTCGTAATAGTGCAAAATTTGAGACCAGAGACGATCGGAGGAATACCATTGATGAAAGAGTTCAGAATAGAATTGCAATGGAAAGAGCGGAATTATCAGGAAACAGAGAGAACTAACATGTGTGAAATTGAAGCTAAATTATGAAAAGAAATCACCAACGAGAATCGGGTTCAAGAGGCATTAAAAGTGATAGATACAAAGAACGATAAAACTCTAGAGAATATAATTCATGAATATGGAGGAGTATTTATGGCAAACGATTGGGATATAGGCTCTACAAATTTGCTAAAACACCGAATAGAGACAACAGGGGGACCCATAAACATAAAACCGAGAAGACAACCGGTACATCTACAAGAAGCTATAAAAAAATTGGAGGAAAACGGAATAATAAAACCATGTAATTCTGAATGGAACACACCAATAGTGTGTATTTGGAAAAGGATAAGGACGAAATCAGATTGTGTCTGGATTTCAGGCAGTTAAATCGAATCACATAGCGCCAAGCAGACCCCTTGCCGAATATAGCTGAAATGATGGATAGATTACACGGCACCAAATATTTTAGTACAATAGACTTAGGGAATGCATACTATCAAGTAGAATTGGACAAAGAATCACAGGAAAAGACGGCATTCTCCTTTTTGTTTTAAACAGCTGCTTTTTGGCATAGTCGCGGCTCCAGGAACATTCCAAGAACTAATGATAAAGGTATTAAAACCAATAAAGAAAGGTACATCAGTTTATTTGGATGACATTGACATTTGGATCAAGAACCCAACCCACGTGATAAAAAATAGTATTTATTTATTATAATATAATTTCTGTGGTATATTTAGTAAATCCCTTTAAAAATTTAAAACTTTTAATAATTTTATTAATTTGTATAAAATTTTATTAATTGTTTTAAAACAAAAACCATCACGAGAAAGATTTCAAAAATTTTCCCAAGTTTGGTTGCCATCTGTTCGATAGTTTTTGAGTTAATTTTTGAGTTAAACAGACATACAGACATTCTTCTATATATGTATAAATCAATATTCTGTCTTGTGAACGCAAGTTTAATATTTCGAAAATATGATTTGATTAAAGCTTTTTTTATATAATTATTGGACATGTTTCGATGTTTACATATATCATCATCAGCAATTTTCGAATATTTAGTATATGAATATTGAATTGTTTGAATAATACAATTTTAACAGATATATTAACTTTAAAAGGTATTGTAGTGTTCACTAAATCTTATCAGCAGCAGCAACCAATTAAGAGTTTTTCTAGGTTATATTTAGTTTAATTTTTTATTTTTATAATTATTTAAAATGTCTTGATTGGATTTGCGATGACTGAAATTTTTGAACTGGAAAAATCCAGACTTACATTAAAAATAATAAAAATAAAAAGAAAAGACATTTGTTTATCCGAGCTACGACATTAATTGGCAGTTTTTTTATTTGAAATAAAGTTTCGATATTTAGTGTTGTTTTAATAATCAACATATTTTGGAATTTTGAATCGATACATCATTATTGTATTATCCTATCGTAATATGACTACTATAAACGAATTTAAACGAATTTCTATTCCATTGAAATTTAAAGATTGTGAGGAATATTTTAAATTTGGTATGTTGAAATTGGTTTGTTGAATTTTGTATGTTGAGTTTAGTATTTGGAAATGTGTTTCTCCCACCCAGATGGAAAATTGATATTTTA
>MQRK01201609.1:16851-27661 GCA_001938485.1 Girardia tigrina
TATTTTTTAAAATATTTAGCCCCTAAAAATATTAATTAAAAAAATAATAATTTTTACCATTTTTCAATAAATCTTAAAATAATAAAAATGTCATCAAATTATTAAAAATGCATTTAATTCAAATTTTACTAAAAAATATTAAACTTAACTTTAATTGTGTTCGAATAGTCAATCACTTTAAATTTAAATAAAAAATATCTATTTCCATCTTGGTGGGAGAATCACCATTCTAAATTCAACATACTTAAATCAACATACCGCATCCATACATTTACACATTCAAACAAATTAAAATATTCCTCACAATTTTCAAACGGAAACTATTCAAAGTATTTTTTTAATATAAAACAAATAACTGTTTTAAGTCTAACGCAAAAAATAATTTAAACGTTCATGTTAATACATAATATTAAGAAAGAAAGAAAAGATTGGAAGTTTATGATTGTTTAGTACTGCCGTCTTGTAGAATAATTAAGTATAATTTATAATTTTGAATTATCCACTAAAATAATAATCTGTCTTTGTCTAACTTCGGCTGATAAAATTGTTTATGATTAAAAAAATATTATAATTGTTAGTTGCGTTTATGCGTCTTCCATATTTGAATTAGAAGTCATGATCAAATTTTTATTAATGATATTGCACATAAATTTAAACAAATTTTCATCTCCTTTTCTTTAAAGAAATTTATTATTTGTATTTTTGTTTCTCCAGTTTTCTAAAAATCGATTTTCATTTCGCCAATTTCATTTATTTAGTTAATCATTTTTCTTCTTTTACAATTTCATAAAACCAATACAATTGTTGTTAATTTAATTATTTTATTTTAAATAATTTCTTATTTTATATTAAATACTTTAAAATATGTTTTTATTATTCTTTTATATAGTATTGAATATTAAATTTATTTAACTTTTCGAATTTTCGGATTATTTATATTTAGTGTATTTTAAAATACTTTTTTCTAAGTTTTAAATGTTTATGCTGCAATTGATGGATCATATAAATGTAAAAGAGAAGAGTGCAATAACATTTTATTCAAAAACATCTCATTTCAAAATTTTGCCAAAAAAGTAAATAATAAAACATTATTTTTTTATAAATAATTTATATAGTACTTTTAATATATTTAATTTATATACAATGATGTTTATATAGAAATTAATTTTATTAATTTACCTTACAAAAATGACTACCAGATGAACCCTGTTCAAAATATGTGGAGTATTATGGTGTTACAGTCGGTCATGTCTTTGCGACTGCCATTGGAAAGTCGTTGCACTGCATCTAAGAAGAAAAGGAGATTGAGTGGTTCTTGAAGTGTCAACTACTATGTCTTCGATATGCATGTACGTTTTAGTTTCCTGATGTTGACGGTCCAGTCGGTTTTCTCAAAGTCTATGGTAGCTGTATTTTTCTCTGTTGTGAGTTTGAGGAGTCTATGAGGTCGGGTGTATCAGATTTGAAGTACTGACATTGACTCTCGTTGTCACGGAACGAAATTTTGGATGTTTTGCTGCGATGTATTATTTGCAGTGGCACTAGAACTGGATATCATCTGATAGTATTGATCCGTATCGGGTTGTACCGTTTTAGCTTTTTCGTCTCTTATGCATGCTAATTTTTGGGATCTGTCGTTGCGATGGTAGCAAGAATAGCCTTATGCATTCGCCTCAATAATTGTATAAATCATTGCCAAATGATCGCATTTTCGTTGTCCTTAGTGCAACCAGGATGCATCATTTCTAGTTCTTTCACAACTTTCTACAGGAATTTGAAAAGTTTTATGTTCCCCATGTGTTGTGCCTTGAATTAATTCTTAAAATCTACATCAACCGACGGCACAGAAGTTGATTACACTACCATTCATACAGTGTTTTGTGGTCGAGATTTTGCAGAGGTGTGAAGCGCTTGAATGCAACTGCTTGGCTGGAAAGGACCCTAGCAGATTTCAAAATAATCCCCTTTATGACTGAATCTTTTAGGATTTCAGTCAAAAATCCATGAGGTCGAGCCATGCCTTTCGTAAGCCGTTGTTTTCCAGAAAGAAGACTGAAGGTACAGCATTAATCGCAATAGTGGGTACCGGGTCTTCGGTCCTTGGGCTTTCATCTCTATCATTATATCCAGGTAGCGTACTGTTAAAAGTTTTGTAGTATCGGGGACTATCCAGTATTGGAACCAAGGAAGATTAGGTCCCAGTAGATTAAAACCGTGTGATTAATAAAAATTTACCATACCACAACAAAAATAAGATTGGCTACTGGAGAAAAAATATCGCCAGAAAGGGTTTTGTGAGTGTTATCTGCTAGGTACCGTATAGTTAAGAGAACTTTCTCGTTAGCCTTGACGGTAGTGTTCCGCTGTATTGATTGATTTATCAAATTGCATTGCAAAATTTTCGATCAAATCGACGTAATGCGTGATAATGTTGGTGTTCGGATCTTGCGTGTCGCCATACGGTATCTCAACTGTCCGTTTTTTCGTGGTATCAAGATGAAAGTTTCCCTCTGAAACGAGACTTTGACCTTTGATAACGACGTCCAGTTGGACGAATAAGTTCTCAGCTTTCAAGTTAAAGATAAAATTCGGTTCTTTGTCATTGATGGATGTGTACGGTTAACTTAATGGTTTGTCAGAGATAATGATTCGTCGGGAGTTACTTAGGTTTGTTCATGTCGCCGTTGTGCTTGATTGCGTGCAGAATAGTGCGTAATTGTCGGTGAAAAGCGGGCGGAACGATTGTCGCTTGGAATGAGGCTGTTGTATGTAACCAATATGATTTGTATATAGAATATATATTGTATAAATAATAATCACGAAAATTAATAAGATAAAAATTATTATTATATTACACAATCCAATGCGATCAAGGTAAGTGCAACTGAGGGGAATTGTAGCTAGTCAACAATTTCTTAATACGATCTAGGAAAATTTGTGCTTATCTGCGTTTTTGTTATCGGATTTGTTACTTTATTCAGTCAGATTGCTTGTCAATAGAGAAATTGTTGGCACCCGATCGTTGTGGCTAATGATTTGGATGACTGAAATACTACTTGAAATGTTGATATCCGATCTAACTTCATTTGTCTGTCGCGGATTGGTGCAGCGTTTGCGCCGATTGATCGATCTTGGAATCAAGTCGTCCGATTTAATTACTGACACTAACGTTACGATCGATGATTCAGATAAATCGAAAAAAGAAGAATGCAATAACATTTTATTCAAATAAATCTCATTTCAAAAATTTATCGAAAAAGTAAATAATAAAATAAAATAATGTTTTTATTATAAATAAATTTGTAAATTAATACACAATTTAAAACATTTTAATTGGCTTGTTAATTTATGATTATAATTAATATTTATAGTAATTTTAATACATTTAATTTATATATACAATGTACTATTACATTGTACATTTATTTTATAGAAATTAATTTTCCCTAATTTATTTTACAACGATGACCAATACAGTTTATGTCAATGTTTTAATTGAATATACTTGGTGTATTCAATAAGTTCCCGGTTTGACAAAGGAAACGAATTTCAAAAAAGGTAATTTTTATAACATTAGCTAAACATACATATGCATTATTTTTACCACAATGTCCATTTCGCTATACACTCTACCGACAACGAATAATCAACTCAGAAAATACCTTTTTGAAAAATTTTGGGGGGAGGTGCATGTGGCAAGCAAGTCCTTCACGGCGACCTTCAAATCGTCTTTTGGTCCAAAGTGCATACATCTATAATGCTTCTTTAGGTGTCTGAAGAGGTAAAAATTGCTCAGTGACAAATCTGGACTCTACTGTGGATAATCAACAAGAACTAATCTAGCACCTTCAATTGTGGCCCGAGAATTAACCGCTTTATAAATTGGCGCTTTGTTGTGGAGAAACCATAGTGGAGTTTTATTCTGCTTTCATCTATTCTTTCTGGCACATGCCACAAGTTGTCTTTATCCGTGAAATTCATTAAAATGATCCTTCATGGTCCTAGAAAATGGAAAACACCATCGCTCTTCCATGACTTGTTCCCGTTTGCATTTTCATAGATGGCTTTTTCCAGGTAGTTTACACTCTTCTGTTTCCTCCTTTGTTTCCGGCAAATACATACGAGTGGGGTTACATCTTCCATAATTAAATTTGCCAGGAAAGAATCACCATGCTGGTTCAACAGATTCAAATTGTTCTGACTGCACTTCATGTGGTTTCACATCATTTCATATGTCAAGAAGCGGGGTACGAATCTGTAACACAGTTTTCTGATACCAATGTATTTCAATTTGATGACGTTGACAGTATTTTCATGGTAATTTGATGTTCTTGGGTCATCTTTTTCATTTTTTTCATCAATAATGTAAAAAATTTCTTGTGACGGACCTGATTTTTTGATTGAAAACGCAGGTGTGAACACATTTAAACTCTCTGAGTCAATATTTAATAGTTTTCAGAGATCAGGAGTCCTATATGTAAGTTGACAGCAAAAGATCGTAGATTTCATTGCACGTCTTCTTCTACAATACAAATAACTCGATAACACTGTGATATTCGACGTCTGAAATCATCGTACAGATATTGTGAAAATTAAAAATGTCGCAATAAAAATTTTAATGCGTTCGATAGAATAAAACAATGACTGAAATTAAAAAATATATTAATTTATCAATATATTTAATCACACAAAAAAACTAAAATAGTTTTACTTTAGATTTGGTACTTATTGAAAGCACAACGTACGTTAACATTTTGTTTGATTTTTTAATTACGCTTTTAGATTATATATATAGGTTTTTATTGAAGACTTTTGAATTAAAAATACTTTAATTTTTTTCGATTTTTTAAATTACCTTTAAAAAGTTGTATTTACAAAAAATTTAAATTAACTTGTTTTATATTTTGCAATTTGAAATGACTCTTTTTCTTATAAATTTTATACATGTGGGGTGCTGGCCACCTGATCGAGCTGTGGCAACCAGCATCTTTTTAGCGTGCCATGAGTCGCTGCCCAAAGAGACCGGTGTGTCGATTCGACCCCAGCCGTGCACAGATAAAGTCCAGTGACATTTCGATCGTGACGATGCCGAGTTCGGTAGGACTAATTTGGCCCGTTGACGAGTGATACGGGTTTCGGTCTGTGGTATTTAATTTACCGTGGAGAAGAAAGTCAATCAATAAGAAAAGGAAAAAAAACAACCACAGTCAATAAAATTTATTGTTCAGGGATAATTCAAATTTGTTACAATCTTTTGTTTATTTAAACAAATTCGATTTTTTCCAAATTTTTTGTTATTTTAATCATAGCACCAAAAACATGGTTTTAAGATTTCGTTTTGATTTTTAATTTTTGAAATTATAATATTAAATTTGAAGTTTCTGAATAAATTATTTGACGAGAAGAATTTTTAACTGATTTCTCATAATAACTGTAAAAGAAAAATTATATTTTTTATTTAATTATTATTATTATATTATTATTATTCATAGCTTTTCAATCGTAACAAAGAAAAATTTTTCTCTACGCTTGAAACGATTCCAGCTAAAGGAAAGAGAGGAAACCAATTCTCAGCATCACTCGGATCCTGAAAACATTCCATTACATGATTCTCATTTCGTCAGCAAGGTAACGGATATTCAGTCACCCTCCAAATCACTTATCAATAATAATAAATCAATTAACAGAAACAAACTATTAACCATGAAAAGTGTATAAAGTTTTATCTTTATGTGACGCTTTTTCTTTATTTGATGATTATTTAAAATAAAGAAAATATTTTTATTTCAATAGACATTAAAATTATCTTTAATATCAATAATTATAAATATTTTGAAAGGTTTCTTTTACATAATAGAAGAGACATCAAAAGTGGATGTTGCGTATGCCAGTCTTGGTAAGGATCCTCCATGTTGAAAATGATGTCGGTTTTATAATTATCTTTACTAAGATTTCTTTTTTTAATTCATAAATGTATTATATTTTAAATAAATGAAAAAATACAAAATTAATTAAATAAATTATTATTAATAAACTGATATTTTTAATTTATTAAAAATTAGGAATTTACCTTTTAAAGGAGTTTCTTAATAGAACCAGAAAAGTCTTCCACTGACAACAAAAATCATAGGCAACCTATAACCACATTGTCAGCTTTCAATATTAATAATATCCTGTAACTACTGAGGGATGATACTGGCCTCTCTACAAGAAATTTAAGTTATCTTTATCAAATTTGCACATAATATTCGGTTGGCAACTAAGTAATTGCAGATTTTTTTTAGAAAATCAAAGTTAATTTTTTCATGGAACTAAATAACTTTATTCTGTAGTGTATTGTCCATTTTGATCAATGACCCTTTGCCATATTTCAGGCAGCATCATAATCCCACGTTCATAAAACTTCTGGTTTTTATTAGCAAAAAACTGAATACTTTCCTTTTTTTGACATACTTCAAAAGTTTATATTATTTCTTGATCTTTTTTCCTTTAAGATTTTCTTATGCATAAGTATCTTTTATGTAATTGAAAACGTTTTCCATGTACGCATAGTTTAACAGTGAATGAATATTTTGAATAAATTGACATATATTTTTTACCGGCATCCAAATTTCCCTGTCCGTGTAATTACTACTCCTCCATTAACGCATATTCATATATTTTCCAATTGTTCATCTGTCTTTAAGTCTCCTCTATTTCTCTATTATTATGTTACTCTTTGATAGTATCTAATTCAGAAAGGGGTACTAAAGCTTTGGTATTAAATTTTTCTTTTTTATGCTCCTTGTGTTTTTTGACATTGATAGCACATGTCACAATATCTATTTGATAATGCATTTTAATGATGCAAACCTTTTCCTTACTCTAAACTACTAGAAAATTTAGCCAAATTTTAAACTGGAATGTTATAGGTTTCTTCAATGTCAGCATGAATCTTATTGCTTTTGTTCTTAAAGTAAATTTTCTACCATCTAGATAATTTTTAAAGTGATGTGCGAAAAAATTAAATTGGTAAAAGCTCTTTCCTGGTATGCAGTATCCAATTTCATGTTTACTCATAGCATGTGATTCATATGCAATACTTTTTCATTTTCTTCGTCATCCAACTGAGACAAAACTGTACCAATCGTATTGTGACTATCCTTTATGTCAACACCGATGTTTTTGATCCTTCTATAGACAATATGATATTTCACATTCATCGTTCCACAAGAGTTTTCTGCCACAGAGAGAGTTTCTAGGTTCCTTGCAAGACTTGAGTAATTATTTATAAATTTTCGATAATAATTATAAAGACCCAAAAAACGTCTTAATTTTTAAATATATTTCAGTTTTTCAAATGTTTTATGGATTTTAATTTGTCTGGGTCTATTCTAACTCCATCTTCATGAATTTGTTTTCCGTTTTATAAAATGTCATTTTTCTTGATATATGTTTCTTCAGTAGTTCATTTAAAAGGGAATTTACTTTAATTTAAAATAGATCAAGAATGTTTCCACCGTAATATTATTAGACACCAGCCATCCAAATTTAGCCCTGTTATTGCATATTTCATGAAAATTAAAATCGTCAGTACTATTTTCTTCATTATTTAGTTCTTCATTTTTTATGTTTATTAAGGGAATTCTAAAAGCATTTAAAAATTCCCAACCTCATATAAGAGATGGTGATACTTTTCCAGCAATATAAAATTTTATAACCTTATAATTTTCACCTATTTCTATTTTTAGAAAGACAATTCCTAGTATGTTTAAAGGACTCATATTATCACAAATAATATTTTCACGACTATATTTATTCGGAATTATTCCCAACTTATTAAACTCATCTATTGTTATGACATTTATTCATACACCCATATCCAATAATCAAGAAAAATACTGATCATTACATGATATAAATTATGAAAGTTTTGATTAAATGTGTTCTGAGGACAAATTAACTTGTGGTAATAATATTGTAGTGATATGGTAAAAGTATAGAAAATCATAATATTGTTCCTTTATCTCAATATTATGGATCCGAAGACTGGTGTACAAATGGAAAGCAATTTTTTAAACTAGAAGCACTTCGCAATACGTGTACAAGAACAGAACTTTATGTTTAAAATACTCATATAGAAACAGAATCAGAATGGAAACTATAAGTATTTTCCTGGTACACCCTATGGTCATCATTACTAAGAAATGACGTATATTGCATGTTTCATCAGCTTATGGAAATACCTCAAAGAAGGATACTCAACATTTAAATGTACTATAGAAAGCTCCACAAAAATCAGTGGTAGAAGAATGCAGAGATTAGAAGAATTTATAAAGATTGAATTGAATGGGTGTTCAGAGAAACCGCCTCCTTCGAAGACTTACTCATTCTTTTCAGACAGAGGATGCTCAATTCTGAATTTGAGACAGACTCGATCAATTAGACAGTACAAAGTGAGCTGTAGGAAAGACCATAATCAACCGACCTAAAATTATCAACCAGAGAATAAAGTTAATTCAATTCCATTTCCCGAACTGCATAAAAAGATTTTTTAAAAAAAAGAATTGAACCGACACGTTTAGAATGACCACCAGAACTCAAAAATAAATGAAGATCAAAAGTATTACTGATGCCAGTAACGCAGGAATGGCTGACCAGACACTACCGAAACAACTACAGAACAACAGAAGTACCAACAAAAGTAACCTCGATCCAGCAGAGGTGATACAAATCAGAAAGAATCACAGAAACTTCGAAGGAAGACAAATCAACCATTACCAGCAACATTACCATGCACTTAGCGTTCTTAATAGAAAGAATAAAAAATATTTTGGTAAATTGTAATAAATATATATGCACAATCTATAAAAACTCTTCTCTCCAGAGACGCTCTAGAGTACAGAAAAAAGTTTGCTTATTTTGCAACATTTGATCACTTGTATCTAAATTACTTTGAAATAAACAACTGACTTTCAATTGGAGTAAATGCGATCAGTAGAAATTGACTCATGATACAGAGACTCCTGACCCCCTTCAGACTCTGACAAACTCACTCACACACATGTACGATACTCAAACTCTTTTTAATGAAAAATCTTTCGTTGTTTCCTAATTTCCTCAAATTCCAATCTTCCAGACTTCGTCTGACGGCATCGGTGATCGGGTCGACGGAGATTATACGGCTCGTATCAAATTTGAATATAATTATAGCAGACTACATCAATAATTGGGAATCACGCAGAAATTCTCAAATTATTATAATCACAAATATATAAAATTCAAAGAATTTATTTTTCTTTATTTTTAGACATGTTTAATGTATTTTTATTTGTAATTTAATAATAAATAATTATTTTCTTATTATTATAATTAAAAAAGGAAAACTCAACAAAATACACAGCTGTAAATAATAATTTTCTAAAGAATATTCTTAAAATGTAAATATAAATTCAATTAAAATTATTCCGAGAGAGATTTATTACGTATTTTATGACATCATTGATAGAGAATCTGTATTAAGAAGTAATTGTTTTAAATAACTGATGTTTGAAAGAAGGACAACAATCCACATTTGTTGCAAAAAGAGATGTGTGAGAGAATTGCAGGATTTTATTGTTTAATTTCTAACTTAAATCCGGGAATGTTTGCTAGGCATCTCCCTCATAGTATCAGGAGGATAAAAGATAAGTTATTAAATCTATTTCAAAAAAAACATAACCATAATAACGATAGATATTAACACATTACGGTCAGCAGCGTTCCGCATTATATGTTGTATGGAGTCCGGGCGAATTACGCAAAAATGCCAATTATACACTTTTTCGTAAAATCGATATAATTATTAAACCAACAGATCAATTGCAACGAAACTTCACAGATACCTTCAAATGGATTCAGACACATGCTTCAGAACACATGCTTCCTTGGACCTCTATACACTATGGATATTAAGCCCACATTACACTACAATACAAAACATGTCAATAAAGCACTACGAAGCACTATCAATTTTTTCAAAACTGTTGATATGGAATCTGACTATTCATATATAAGTTACTATCCCTAGGTTCAAGCAGATTTTTGAAATTTTGTTTGCTTCGCCCTCTATACCCTAATGGCATTCGTCCTCATTGTGGGTGTTCTATACAACTTTCAACTATATTACATTAAAAAAATGAATATATTGCACTTTGCACAATTTTGAACTTATTGATTTTGCACAGTTACATATGTGCAGTATTGATTAGCACATGTGCAATATTGATTAGCATGTGTTTAGCACATGTGCAGCACTGTGTAGTATTTGTTGTATCTCAGAGCGAGTCTTTTCGTTCATTGACTCCCGTATTTCAAGTCAGATATTCATCATCTGATTGGCGATCATATTTGACAGATTACATAACTGTTCAAGCAATTGTTTTTCTACTGAACACTCAAAAATGCTTGAACCGATACACCATAAAAATATTTCTTTTGTCCAAAATCTCGATTTCAAAAACCAAATTATAAAATCAACGTACATAATTTTATTTGTAAAAATAATTTCGTAATTCTCCTTCAATTTACGTGTGATCGTTTTGAGAAATTTTTTTGCAAATCTTTTTACTGTTTTAACTTTCAAACCGAATTTTAAACTGGGTACTAAAGAGAAAAGACTTTCGTCAATTACCGAGCTTAGAATCATATTGAGAATAACGGTAGAGTGAACGAGATTGTGAGAAGTGGTTGCAACGTCTATATCCGAATTCATTTTTTTAAACACCAAAATTTTATTAATATAACAATTCACATTTCTAAAACAAATTTTCCTGTTAATTTAATTTAATCA
>MQRK01201611.1:0-10304 GCA_001938485.1 Girardia tigrina
GGGGGGGTGAGGGAGAATGCCCATTTTTACACTACTGCTTTTGACATCATGCACCGAACGTATGCTCCGCGCGCTACGCGTGGGACAAAAAAGTTTACATTGTTGCCTTTTTAACATTTAACACATTGAATGCTGAGTACGAGATATCTCGTACTCAGTATTCAATGTGTTAATGTTTAAACTCCAAAATTTAAAATTACTTTTTAAAATAATTTTGGTTAGTCAATACTAAGAGCAAATTTCGAACTGCTTAGGAGAGATTCAACTCATTGTTTCTTCCAGAGAGAACAAACTCTTCTCTAAGAATATGATTCGGTCGACCATTTCAGTTGATCTGTATTTTTCTGTGAGAGTTTCAAATTTTAATACGAAGGGTAAAAAGATTTACACAAATAAAATAACCTTCTTTTTGATTATTCAATTTCAAGTATTTGCAATTAGAAAGAATGTTTTTTCTCCTTCTTCCGTGTTGCATAATCTGTGGTCAAATACTTCTAATAATGAAGAAAAACTACCAAATTAATTTAAAAAATTTCAAAAATTACTACGATTTAACGATGGCTTGGTTAAAATATATTATAGAATAATAAACAACAAAAAGAAAGTTTTTTTTCTATTTATCATTAAATTTTGGATACTTACAGAATCATTGATGGTGACTGAAATGTCAGATCTTTTCACGATACTATTTTAAGTAAAAAAAACTAAAAGAAATATGAATCTTCAGGTTCGGTGTTGCTACTAATTCATATGAAAGTTTTATGTGACACTGGTGGCATTATAAAATGTATTTTAAATAGACAAAAAATACATCTCTAAACAACTTCAGTTTACCGAATAAACAAACCTAAGCCAATCTTATGTTGGTTTATAGACAAAATAAGAAGAAAAAAACCAACTAGTTTTCGTTTCTATAAATTTTTTAAATGATTTAAAATTTTCATCTCAAATAAATAAATTAAAATCGTTTTTTATTAAATTCTCTTGATGTATAAAAAGAGAAGGATCTGTACTTAAGGGTGGTTTCCTCAACCTTTAACCCCTTTGAAAAGGGTTATTCTTTGGTAAAAATAAACGATATAAATGATTACTTAAATGACCAATTTTTAAATGAATATAATTAAGAGTCTAAAATACATAAGAAATGAATTCTTTTCTCTCCTTCATTCTTCTTATTCTCAAGAATAACAAGTTTTTAGACTCATTTATGTAAGAGAATATATTTTTAAAACAATCAAAACTTTGATAGAAACTTAAAAGTAAATTTTTGTTTTGATTAAAACAATAATGTTGGATGTTAGTCAGATTTTATGGAAATGAATTTTGACCTTGATGGACTGCCGAACAGATGGACATATCAGGTAGACGAGGTTCAAGAATGAGACTATTATCAGTATTACTAGGGGTTTTATAGATACTCCATTTTCAATTCTAACCTCACTTTAATATTTGAATTCAGTTTTATCAAGAATTTTCTGTCATTTAAAGATTGTCCTCCTGTAATATGAAAACCCAATGTAAATAATACTCGATTTATATTTTTAAAAGAAGTAAGTAATAAATATCGTCCGTAAAAATTGTCCAAAAATAATCTTTATTTATATGATTTACTGTTACAAAGTTAGTTTTAAAAACAATAATATAGACAAATCGAAGGGACTCATTGAAAGTGTCTAAAAAACGTTTTATAATTCATTCTTATTATTCTACAAACTACATAAAAAGTAGATAAACTGGTGAGAATATTTACCGAGACCAGATAAATATGCCAATATAGACTCTTTGCTGTTCTCACTGGAAGATGTTAACCTTTTGATGAGACTTGCTGAAACCATTTTTTGAGTCAATATAAATATATTATATTAAGATATTTTATGTTTCTAAATATCGTAAAAGGTGAAAAGAATATTTTAAACTGAATTTGTAAACTATGTTTATGTTCAAGGGTTATGTATGTCATCAGAACCTTCCATACCACTTGTGTTTCATTCATTTGATCAATAAAAATATTTCTATTTCTATTCAAATAAAAGATGTTTAACTGACATTTTCTATGAGACGGTCTACAAAGGTGTATAAATATAAATTTATTATACCAATTTTCTTATTCAATATCAATGGTAATTTCTTATTTTTGAATTTTAAATTATATTTAAATGTATTTTTATACTCAGATTTTAATATTCACTCTTTTTTTTGCTTTATCGGGTATGTTTTTTATTCATTTTTTATATTATTCGAATGCACATTGTTATAAACTGATATTATTATTATTATTTAAAAATGCTTATGGATAATACTTTAATTAAGTAACTACTGATAATATTTAGAAACGATTTTATTAATAAATGAATCATTACGTGGTGCGTTCAATAGATAGACGGCCTGATAAAAAAACAGATTCCAAAAGGGACATTTTTAAAACAAAACAAACTTAAGATATGATTTTTCGTCATAATGTCCATTTCACTTCACACACTTCCTCCAACGATTTATCAACTCAAAAAACGCCTTTTCAAAAAAATCTAAGAGACATGTGGCGAAAAAATCCTCTGCAGCCACCTTCAAGTCATCTTTGGATCCGAAATGGATACCTAATCCAAATTTTGGATACCTTTAAAATGCTTCTTTAGGTGACTGAAGATGTAAAAATTGCTCGTTATCAAATCTGGGCTGTACGATGGATGATCTCAAACTACACTATACCTGCACCGTCAATATTGGCTCGAGAAATACTTGATGTTTGAAGTTGTTGATTGTCGTAGAGAAACCTTAGTGGCATGTTCTTCTGCTTCCGTCTATTCTTTTTGGCGGTTGCCACGAGTTAGTTGTAACAGGCAGCCTTTATGGTGATGCCTTTACCGGCAAAAGCAACGAGAATAACGTCTTTATGATTTCAGAAAGAAAAAAAACCCAATCTCTCGTCTTGTCTCCTTTTGTATCTTCAAAGAAGGCTACTTTCTAGGCAGTTTTCCCTCTGATGATCCACACTTTGTTTCGGGTAAATACATACTAAGTTGGGTTTCGTCCTTCATAATAAAATTTGCCAGGAAAGTCTCACCATGCTGATCCCACAGGTCAAAGTTATTCTGACTACACTCCAAGTGATTTAGCATAATTTCATCAAAAAAGAAGTGTGGTACGAATCTGGAGCACAGTTTTCTGATATCCAGGGATTTCAATTTGAGGTGGGCTGTTCCAAAACTGATTCCAATGTTGAGCAGCATTAGACAGGCTTTTCGTAAAAACATCGACGCTCATCTTGGACTATCTTTTCTAAATTTTCATTAATTTTGTCAAATTTTTTTTGTTAACGACCCGATTTTTCTTAATAAAAATGATGGTTCAACTACCTTTAAACTCTCATTCCCAATATTTAGCAGTAGTCAGAGATGTGGGTTCATGTAGGTAAGTTGACTATAAAAGATCGTATATTTCACTGCGCGACTTCTACTGCAACACAAACAACTTGATAACACTGCGATAATCTACATCTGAAATCATCGCATTGACGAAAATTCAAAACATATCAATAAAAAGTATTATCCGTTTGATAAAATAAAACAATTACTGAAATTAAAACACTTATAAATTTATTTAATCACACAAACAATCTAAAATTTGCAATTACTTTTTTACCTTAGGTCAGGTACCTATTGAAAGCAGCACATTTATAAAAAAATCTTTTACTAAATAATTATCTTATGTAAATAGACTAAAATTTAGTGATATCATTTAAAATTAAAATTTCATTTTAATTTAATTTTTTATTTATATTTACGAATATTTAATTTATTACAGATTAATGATGGTTTAATCATTATATTTAAAATAAAATTAATACAATTTTAATATAAAATAATATAATTTTAACGAAAAAAAGAATCCAGAGTCATAATTAGACACATTATTAATAATTTTAAAAATAATATTTTTAATTAAAAATTATTATTATTACAATATTTATTAAAACATGAAATGATAGTATTATTAATAATAATAATATTACTTTATCATTAACATCTGTATATGCTAATAATGAAAAGCATAATCAAATGGTTTATGTTTTTAGTTTCTACTGGTTTTTCTGAAGCAGCAGATGCTTGCTCATGGGCCAAGAGAGACGTTGTTTTTATTTTGGATGAGTCTGGATCCATTTCCGATAATGAGCTTCGAATAGCAAAACATTTTATAATAAAAATGATGAGATTCGTGGCCAAATCGAATCGAGAAAACCGAATTGCGTTGATAAAGTTTGGTAATGATGCCGAATTGGCATTCAATCTCAACAAACATACTAATTTGAGAGGTTGATTTTATTTTCTCAGTCACATTTAGCGTTGTTATTTAGAAATGATTAAAGATTTAATGAGAACACGGCCAAGCAATTCCGTGACTGCCATAGGAAAAGCTTTAAGACTGACTTTGCAACAAGTAGTTCCCATAATGAGAAATGATGCAAATAGAATCATTGTTTTATTAACTGACGGTTCGAACAACGTTTACCCTTCGCCACATATCTATGCGGAACGTTTGAAGGTTGCTTCTGTTCAAATAATGAGTCTTGGAATTGGTTCAAGTATAAACTGGTAATGCAGATTTTTAGCAATTAAATAACTAGAAGTAATATTCTGAAAGGTTTTTAAAAGGAAAAATCAGGTTAAAAAAATAAAAAAAATATTTTAAGAAAGGTTTTACTTGCGTTTATTAAATAATCATATGTTGACTTCTTTTATTTTCCAGTACTTTGAAACATACATTTGTTAGATAAAAAAGTAGATAGTGTAAAATAAAGTATATTTAAAAAAATGAAAGAAAATAATTGTATATAATGACAATACTAAATGTAATAATATGGAGGACGACAAAAAATAGAGGCATGTAAAACGCCTTGAAGTGAAAATATCAAGATTTGCATACTGACTGGATTTTTTCGAATATGGTGAATATAAATATTTCATTTAATAATGTCATTTACACTGGAAACATGACTTTAAATTTTGATAGACGGAAATGGTATATTATCGATGTGAGGGAAAATTTGGAATGTTGTAAGTTTGTTGTTTGTATGCTGTTTAGATTGTGACTCTCTTACTCAGATGATATTGATATGTTATTGATTAATTATTTAAATCTAACGAAATTAATTTAATGAGATCAATGTTTAAATACTAATTAATTAAAAGTTTTATAATCATAAATTTTAATAATATTTTTAGAAAAAGATTTAATTTATTGAATTTAATATATTTCAAAAACTAATATTTATTTTAAAAAAATTACTTAATGTATTTTTATCCAATAAAATTTTGAAAAATTAAAAGTTAATACTATTCTTATCTTATTAATTAATTTAAAGATTCAAATCTAGCTACAAAAACATATTAATCCCGCAGACATTGCTACTGAAAATGTTTGTGTTGTTAATGAATGTTTACACTCAAATTGTGATCTTGCTAATAATCGACAACGAGTTGTATAAATACATTTCGATTATCTGTAATTCTAAGCAAAACGTCATGTTGAGTCACGATGTCCTCGAATGGCTGCTACGACAGTTTGATATTGATAACGCCATTAATTTCGTTTATTTAGATGAAATTAAAATGTATTTTGATGATAATCAATTTTGTGAAAATTTGCGATTTACTCTCGTTTACAACGAGTAGAGCGAGCAGATCACAGGCCATATGTAACATGTCACTGATCATCATAAGATCACTAATGATTTCCAGCTGGGTCGGCTCACGATAAATTACATTCATATAGTCAGATCTTGTTTCGCGCTCGTTGTGAGGTATTTTGAGCCAAAAAAATCCCTACCACAAATAGAGACTATGCTGGGACTTCTTGAGCACAGGAGCTCTGTAAAATATGTATCAGGGGGTAATAACTGTTAAATCCAATACTTCCGTTCTTACAATTATTCAAAATATTCAAAGGGATCCAAAAGTTAATTTGAAAGATTCTAAACTAAAGATGGTTGTTTTAACCATATTAATTACTGATTTCGAGTTTGGAAGATATCGTTAGAAGATACTGAAGACATTGAAATTGATTGATCTTATTCAGTGCAAGCGATGAGAATAAATTAAATATCATTTTCCGCAATCCAGACTCTCCACGGACATTACAGTGTCGTAACCACTTTATAATACTCAAATTATCCGAATTTTGATTTATTGGATAATATTCGTTTGAACCCAAGGTAAATCAAGTAATTTTACAGATTTTTTCATTAGAAATCTATATGATCAACCCCTACATAATTATTCAGTTTCAATAGATTTCATGAGGAGGGCTCATAGGTTACTAATCATTATCATAGAATTTTGCTATTTAAAAATGTATAAACTTTTTATTAAATAAATTAAATTCAGGAGAGAACTTCAAACGATATCTTCTCCAAACATGGCCATGCGAGTCGACAATATTCATGGACTGGAAAAAATTAAACAACAAATTGTAAATCAGTTTTGTATTATTGTTGGTAAGAATTATTATTTATAATATTCAAGAATAATATATATATATATATATAATAACTTTTCTAAATAAAAAATATTATAAATTATAACAAAATCATTTCTATTCAAAGTAACTTTTTCAATGAGAAATATTTTATATGTTAACATTATTATGATAGTAGGGGTACAATATACAATATCTAATGTATTTATAATATCTAAAATCCCGCTGTATTTCCGGTTTTAAAGAATTTAAATTATTTTTTAAATACTAAGACTTGTATAATGTTTACACTCATTTCAAACATTAGTACACTAATTAATACACGTTTATAAAAAGGTTTTCGAGTTCACACGATATAAAAGATGTAATAATTAAAAAACCTTGAAAGCGTTTATTTCTAAATTGTATGTATCTCAAGAAATCAGATTTTAATATTTCTCTAATTTACTATTATCACAGCGCTTTCAGTATGAAACAAGAGTAAAGCAGCATTTCCGTGCATCAGTGGTAGCAACAGCAAAAACCAAAAAATAATAAAACACATTGTCTGACTGATTAGTTCGTAATTAAAATTGGAAAGAATTTACTAAATTTATTTATTGATCTAAAATCCGATTTCAATATTCACAGAAGAAGAACTTCAATTTAAATAATTTTTACTCGGTTTACGGATATTGCACTTCACAAATTATTTATGCACCCGATAATCTTTCAAACCTTTTTTTTACAAAAATCAAATCTTTTCTAAAAAATAATCACAAATTACTTCAATTAACTCATTCGAAATCTCAAACAATAAACAACTTAATTCTTCAATTAAAAAATAAAACTCAAATCGCCTAAATTTTTCACAAATCTTTTCAAAATCAAAAATAATTCAATAATAATTCGAAAGGGCCGCCGACTAACAATCCAACAAAACAAATCGATTCTCTTTTCTTTTTAAATCAAATCGTAATTAATGAAATAATTTTTCATTTTCGTTGTAATCACATGATGGTTAATCAGCCAATCAGAGTTTGTCTTTCCTGACCCAATTCATTTTCAATCTGAAATCAATCACGCCATATTGTCTGATTATTACTTAACTAGAAAAAGACCCGTCATATATGAAGGGTGAGCTAAATTTTCGTGTTTGAAAGTTTCTGCTTTAAGTTTTAAATCATAATTATTATAATTTATTATTTATTGTTTCGAATTTGGTGTTGATTTAACAGTCAGTCAATTAAGTCGGCTTCGGCGCCTTTCGGCGAAGGTGCTGCACAGACAGAACAGTCTCGATGTGGCGATGCAGACTGACTTCAACTTTGCGTGAATTCACTATCTGTTCCTCCACCAAGAGGCGGCCCTAGAAGGGTGCGGGGCCTAACACATGAGGAAAGCAATAATTGACATAATAATTCTCCATAGCATATAAACATTAGATATATTAATAAATTAGAGTTTTTTTCGGTCTGCAGTTTTACGACTGTAAATTCTTTGCTGACACGGTAACAAAAAATCACTATTATTGAGGTTAGTGACAAGTATTTATACTTCATAATTTTTTGTTTTTTTTCTTTGGGTTTGTGGCTGTTAATGTATTATTTAAAATTTTCCATTGAAAACATCTTAAAAAATTATAGGAGTAATAAAATTACAAAATAAGTTATCACATTTTATCAAAATAGGTTCATTTTTGGACAAATTGGTATATAATAATAGCTATATATATCAATAGAACCAAAAAAAATTAAGAAGGTATTTTTCATTTAATTAAAAATTTACATACATGAACTTAAAGTCATTTAACACTTAATGGAAAAAATAGGCTACAAAGAATTATACTTTTAAGTTCATGGTAAAATCACAGCAGAAAATCAACTTTCCTCGCCTTTTTGCAGGTGAAGTCTTCAATTAAATCCTTGTAGAAATGGGAATCTGCCAGATGTGCAATAAATCACAGACATTCCAAAGCGCTTTTTGTTTCTTCGGGAATAAATTCCCATGGCACCTTGAGTTCATCGAATAGGTCCGAGCTATCCAAATCTCGCGAATCAACATTTGTCAAAACCAAGTCCAAAGCCATGCAGTGTGTTTTCAGCTCTTCTAAAGTCATTTTACGAAGTTGTTAAACGTTGAACAAAAATCAAAAATTGCCGGAATATTCCTGCAACTGTTGGAAACGTTTTTCTAAAGATGCCAAGGCTTGATCAACTTTTATAAGAGCGTCGTGAATCTCCATTGTCTGATAGTGTACAGTTTTCACCGTTTTAATGCGGCACTCCGATCTTGTTTCTTATATTGGTTTCGGTGTTAAATATGGAACCATTTCTTTGAGAATCTTCCATCTATCAGTGCACTCAGAAAATATGCAACATATTCGGTGCATCTCGCCAAAAAATTTCATAGCACGGGAGTTACATTTGGCCATGTCACCTAAGACAAGATTGAGATTATGATACCCGCACGGTGTGTAGAAAGCACGCTTATTCATGTCTAGAACTCGGGCTTGTACACCTTAGTGTTTACTCTTCATATTGGTGCCATTGTAGTAACCCTGACACCGGCAATCCTCAATTTTCAAGCCATACTTTCTAAGTTCATCAAGCAACGTGATAGTCAATCCCTTTCCAGGTGAATCTTCAGCTTCTAAAAACTCGATGAAGTGTTCTGACACATTTACTTTGTCACCATTTATATAAAAAAATCGCAGTACAAGACTCAAATTTTTCTTTGTGGCTAACTTCGGGTGTCTAGTCAAGAATTATAGCAAAATATTTTGCCTTTTTCACTTTGCTGATTATCCTCTTTCTGACTTCTGCTGCCATTAGTTCAATTCATTCATTCGGGACATTCTTTCAAAAATATGGATCCAAGACCTCTCTGGCTTTAATCTTGCGGATGCGTTCTTCCATTGTTGGATCAAAATTTGCGAATGTTTCCATTAATCCTAGAAATGGGCAATTTCTAGGGTTCTCGGATTTTCTCTGATTTTTCCTTTGAATTTAGCTCGCAGTTAGTTTTGACATGTTCTTCTCGATGACCATCCAAAATATTTTTACCAGCATTAATAAAATATTTTTCCTGATCTTCGCCAATGTTAACTTCATCGACGTCAAAGTCATATTTATCACCAACATCAAGATCTGCATAACAGGATTCACATTCTTCATTTACTTGGTTTTCTGAGAATCTTTTATCATCATCATACGCTTCTGCTACACCGTGCAAGCCATTGTTACATTGATTGGGCTGCTCTTCATTTTGCTGTGTTTTAATTGGTAATTTTTCTCGTTTCGAGTGGACTATGAAAGCGTTAAGAACTTCAAAAAAGATCCATTTTAACTTTTTTCGAATTCTTCTAGTCTTTTCATTTTCTTGGGTTTTTTGTAGCCCGAATCGTACTTTCTATATCTGTCTCTGTCCCTGCTTGGATTGCTAGCCATGACTGATTAAATGAAAACAAACACATCAATTAAAATGTTTGCTAATTTAAAAAGAAAATCCAATTAATTATTACCTCGTTTAAATAAATTATGAAGACTTAAATAAGATAAAATGAACTGCTTATTGCAAAATTTAATTTGTCAATAATAAAATTAATATGATTAATGATAGTAATTATTAATAATAATTGTAATCGCATGGAAAATCCCATTGAAAAATGAATGCCGAGATTTTTCATTTTACATTGTAAAAACAATTTTTTGGTATAAATATGTATGTACCACAAACGCATGGCTCTCCAATGCGCGAGGCCTTGTGCGGTCGCACGTGTTCGCCCCCCCCCCTAAAGCCGCCTCTGCTCCACAATGTCGCATGTTATAAGTATATATATATATATATATATA
>MQRK01201633.1:3909-18707 GCA_001938485.1 Girardia tigrina
TATATATATACAGTAGAGTCCCGTATAACTCGAGTTTATACAACGCGATTGCATACAATCTCTCATAATACTAATATCTCATTTTATACGATGCATTTTTACATGTAAACATCATTCGCGGTATACAAGTTTTTTCTTCGTTCAAGATGTATCATATTAATCACGTTATACTGAGTCTACTGTAAATAATAATTATAGATTATAATAAAAATTTAAATTTAAGAAATGATGGTATAATCAATAAAACCACCACAATAAAATTAATATATAGGGTTGGCTCATAAGTTTTGTCGCACGCATATATCTATGTTAACTGCAGATATCCTTGCATCACATAAATAGTTCTTATAATAAATAATTCTTATATATTTGCAATCCCTAATAAAATGTGAATTAGATAAAATAGCATTTGCGATCTACTTATGTCCAGTAATTTTTATCTTTTGTTCTATATGAATTTTTTTAATAAAATAATAGCATTTTCGTAAATTTCGCACATTTTCATCACCCTAATGGATTTTAATCGCTCTGATATTCGTAAATTAATTTACTATTGCTGAAAAAGGGATTTAACACCATTACAGATGACTGACGGCATTAACATGGCCCTTGAAGTTAGAACAGTCTCAAAGAGAACATGTGAAAGGTGGATTTCCAATTTTCGTGAAAACAACTTTAACACAGACGATCAAGTCCGCGAAGATAATCGAGTTTCTGACTGAATACAAGCGTGCAACAACGAGGAACATTCCAGAGGGAGTTGATCAGGATAAAACCTGCGATGAGATGTGGGTGTACTGGGACAACGAAAGCGCTTTCAACAATAGATCATTTTTTTTCGACAAAACTTATGAGGCAACTTTATATAAATTTTAAATCTTGCCCCGAACCTGACAACGACAAAACTCAATTTTGGAGAAAAACCACTAAGAAAAAATCATTGAATTTTTGAAGATAAATAAGAAGTTTTGATCTCCGTGAAACAATATTGAAGAAGTGTCTTTTCCTATTCCATCAGTTGTTCCAATTCCGAATGAATAAATGCTTTGTTATTTGTTCGAAATTTCCTCATGACATTTTTATCTTTTAATTTTACTGGAGGTTTCAGTCAGATAGCAAACACAATTACTTCATTAAAGATATCTTGGATAGTTAACACGTTTGCAGGAAGAATATTATTTGCTTTTTCATTGTTAATAAAAGTTCTAGGATCAGGAAAATTCGTTCCCTACATTTTATTTCTGAAAATTATTGAAACAGGAGAAGTTTTACCCCTTACTGATGCTTTTATTAGCGGCAAGAATGCTGAAGCATCTCAGAAAATGTGTCAAGAAATATAGGTTTTTCAAAATTATATTAATCCGGAAACAATAATAATTAGCTTTTAAATATCATTCATTTATTGCTTTTCGTATTGAGTTTCCAAATATTTTAGTTACTGGATATTTTATTGTCTGGAGCAGAATTTCAATAAACATTTTTAAACAAAAGGTCTACAGCAACTTTACAAAACAGATCATAATTTTTTAATATGGGTCAGAATAATTCTGCCTTATTATTGTTTCTCAGATCTGATGCTAAACATATCTTTGAAGAATTACTACAGTATCCTCCTCAATTGAAAAGGGAAAGTCTAGCAGGCGTAAATCACTTATTTTGAAAAAAGAGATGATGAATCAAAACCATCAAACAATAATAAATCAAACAATAAAACCATCAAACAAATAATTATTGAAAGCTGACATCGTAAATGTTGACAGATTATCCAAATATATGTTGATTCATCGATGTTCTCAAAAACGACAAAGTTTACATCAAAATAATTGCTCACCGCTAAAGTAAATAAGAAATATCAAGAAAATTCAAAAAGTAATTGTGGGTCTGGCATCTGATGTATTCGTACCAGAAGTAAGAAAATATCTATTAATGAAAAATTTACCTCCCAAAACTGTCCTTCTTCTTGATAATTCTACTTCACATTTCAATGAGAAGCCATTACCATCCGATTATGGAAACATAACTGTCTATTTCTTTCCACCCAATACCACCGCTATATTGCAAAATATCATCAAAACACTGAAACAAATTTATAGAAAAAAACTCCTTTTCCATTTAACTTCCCAATCAGGAGATAACTTAAATAATAAGTTAAATGACATAAATTAGAAAGATGTTGCATACCTTGTCACAGAAGCATGGAATGAAGTTGGCAACTCGATTATTTCGAGTGGATTCCAACAACTGACACGTATTGCCAATTTAGAATCCAATACCTATTAAGGAATGTGATGAAAAATCATTAATCAGTTTATATCGGCATATTGTCCCAGATTCAAATGTAGAAGATGAAGAAATAATGCAATGGGCATCGGGAGTCCATGAAATTTCCGGTAACATAATCACGGAAGAAAATATAGTTGATGAAATTCGTTCTGGTGGTAAAGATCAAAACAATGAAAGCTTTAATCCAGATATTAGTATCAATAATGTTATCAAAAGCTTAAATATTACCATTGATTATGCAGAAAGCAATTTAACCATTGAAGAAATTCTATTCTTACGAAGAATACGCGAGAAAATTATTTCTAAAAATTTACAATATAAATAAATTGTTGTTTCTTTTCATTCTCTTTCTTTTTTCAGATTCATTTTGTCTTTTGCTATTAATAAATAAATTATTTTTATACACCAATTTTACAAATTGCAACTTTTTTGGATAAATTGTTTCAAAAAAGTTGCAATTTGTGAATCTTTACTGTATCGGATTTTGTGCAAATAAGAAAATACTGTTCTTCGCATTTTTGTGGAAATAGTTAATTGTAATTGAAATAAATATTTGTGTTATGAATTCTATTCTTGACCTCGAACCCAATAATACACATAATAACATTGAGTATTTGAGAAGTATCACTTTGATTTTTAACATCTAAACTAAAATCAATCTAAAAATGTCATTTGGATCTGTAGTGATTTAGTAAAGCAGAATTAAAATTTTTTTTAATCAAAATAAAAAAATATATATATTTGCACGCGGTTTTGAAACTGACAAAAAAATTTTCCTGGAATATGATTTAAAAAAACTATTATAAAATTGTATAAAAAAATGTAAAAAAATATTGCTTTCAAGAAAAAAAATGTATTTGTTTGAATGAATAAAAATACACAATTATTCACGGATTTGAATTTTGTAATCATGGCGAAGAATTTATTTCTGTCAAACCCGTTCACCTTACGGGTGAATTTAAAACGAATTATCAAGTTCGATCAAGCACATAACCATTCGATCTGTGGTACCTTGATCATGAACTGCGGCGATCCAAAATGCGGTGCGCGTGGGTTAGATGGCGGCCCTGTTCTACTACAAAATACGCCATCAAAAGACGGTAACTCGATTTTGATTGTAGTCCGTCCTGTCCGTCCATTTTGGCAGGAAAATCAGTGTGGTTCCAGGCGTACTTCCGCGCGTCAAGCGCATACTCTCACGCCCCACGCTTTAGGATCAATAAATTTTATAAGTCAATCCTTCTTTGTTTTGATTTTATTTTTAGCATGCAATTTAGTGATTATTAGTAATAAGTAATATTATTATAAAAAAATCATTTTATTTTTAAAGAATTTGTTAATTTTGTCCCTAAAATTGAAAAGCTTTTTTTGTTTTTTTGAAAATATTTTCTTAAAAATTAACAACTCATACTAATTAATCATCAAAAATTCTACATGTTTTTGGGATCAATAAATTTGAATTTATTTATTTTTTAATTAAACAATAATTTTCCTGAGAACGAATTACCCGTCAATCGCAATTTTCGAGAACAAAAATAATTATCAAAAATTTTTAAAAATATTTTAAATTTATATCAAAAAATTATTTATTTTGATTATTTATGATATTAATATTCATTCAAGATATTTTTCTTTTACGGTTATCGTTACTTTTATTTTATTTGAATAATATTTTATAGAAATTCATTTTCAATTACTTTTATCGCACTTACGTCTCATTTTTTAGAGTTTTCTGTCATATGCTTCAATGAATTTTATTTTTATTCATTATAATAAAATTTGGCTTTTATGTTGAAATTTTATGTATAATCTTTGTGTAGGGTGAAGTGTTTTGGAAAAGCTCAAGATATTTTTAGACTAAAAAAGAAAATTTATTTTATTTAAATAATATATGAAAAAATATTTTATAATTATTTATTATTTATTTCTAAAAACTCATTACCATTAAAAAAACAATATTTACATTTTTATTATAGCGATTTTATGATTGAAATGAAATGGATCATTAAATGATTCATATAAATTATTATTTGGCATGTAAATTGTATTAAATTAAATGTATTAAATAGAGAAAAATATTATTTTATTTTAATTTTTTTAAAATTTTAAAAAATAATAAAATGTTTTAATAATAAATTCGAAAGATTTTCCACTTCATTAAATTTATTTTCTTTTTCACGTAATTGCTAAAATTATTTATTTTATTTTTTATTATTTATATTCATGAAAATATAATTCATAAACAATTAATAATTTCGATTAGTTATTCGTCATTGTAAGACCAAATAAAACGGCAAAAAAGAGGATTAGGAAAAGTTACTTTTTCGGACCGGATTTTGTTGCCGTTTTATATTAAATAATTTTTTTATTTTTTCAGTTTTCTTCTCACCAAACAAAACGTAATTTATTGAGTTTTAGGTTATTTTCGATTTTTAATTGAATATTTTTTTTCAATTTTTCGAAATTAATTTAAAACACTGAATTAAAAATAACATCGCCTCTTATAAAAAATATTATAAAAATATAAATTATTATTGCAGAACATTTTACCTTTCCTGGTCGACCTTTGTTTGTTGTTCCATTAACCCTTTGAACCCTAAGACGTTCATTGTATTAGTACCATATCCCTGAGCTCCTGAGTAATTTTTGATCAAAAAATAATATTTGACTAATTAATCATCAAAAATTCTACATGTTTTGGGGATCAATAAATTTGAATTTATTTATTTTTTAATTAAACAATAATTTTCCTGAGAACGAATTACCCGTCAATCTCAGTTTTCGAGAAAAAAAATAATTATTAAAAATTTTTAAAAATATAATAAAATAATAATAAAAATTCAATATCGATCAAAAATCAATTGTTATTGTTGGTTATAACGATAGATATGGAGGCCGGTAAATCGTCCATTAGGGTATATGTCTCGCCAAATCTGGCCGGTTTATCGGCTTTTAGGGTTCAAAGGGTTAAGAGTTAAAAAGTTTTTTTTTGGTTTCTGTTCAACATTTACAAAAAAGAATACAAAATCAGGGAAACAGAACGTCATCGTTCAAATATTTATTTTAAACCCTATTTTTTTTAATTTTTAAATTACGAAAATTGGAAAACAAAGAGATAAGATATGAAGTTAAAGAAACAAATTTATCAATAATTTAAATATAAATAATAAAATTATATGAAAAATTAATTTGAAGAATTAAATATAATTGATAAACACTGTTTAAATCTTGGTGATATTTACTTAGCGTCCTAAAGCGAGTACGTTAGACTAATATATGAAGAATAATTTGAGACAGACAGCCCATTTGAATCAGTAATTCATGATAATTTTGGGTTGTTGCACAAGTTCCATCGTTTTTATACATTTATTTTCAAAGAAATCAAAGAATTTCAACAGCCAAATAATAACTCTTCAATCATGTTCTCTCCTCTATTGTTCACTAGTTCTTCTTATCTTTCTACCTATTTTTTGATTCCAATTCGCCAGAAATCTTTATATTTAATCTGTAAAAACTTGTTATGATCCTTAATAAAATCCTGATTTTCGAATGTTAGACCCCTTTATTCCTTTCAAATGTAGTGCAAGAGATGGAAAAGGGAGGATGCGAAGGACCCCCCAGCCGAAGTCTTGGAGTGTAATCTTGACAGTTTCTGGGATATGTAGTGGAGCATTTTCATTAAGGAGGATCACTTGTTCTTGTCGACCGGGTCATTTTTTTATTGATAACTTCATTGACTCGATGAAGTTGGACTTTACAGAATTTCTTCTCTACTATTATGCTCTTTCCAAGAACTTTCCAGTGGAATAGACTTCCACAATCCCCCCTTACACAAATCAAAATCTTTATCAGGTGTATCTCTTTCTTGATTCTGGGCTTAGATTTCCCTCGAGGACTCATCCACTCTTTCTTTTGTTTCATATAGACTCCATTTCCCGTCTCCAGTATATAACACATTGCCAAACATCAAAGTCTTTGTAGAAAAAATATTTTCATGTAACGGCGGCAACTTATGCAATAACCTAATATTTCGAATGAAGTTTTGATTGTTTTTGAGGATGACGGTTTGTATGTTGTAGTCTTTTGAAGATATTTGTCTATTATTTGTCTTCCATTATAAATAGTATTTATCTATATGATTTTTATAACATTTTGTTTTTCTAGTGAAAGAATTATTTTTGAATTTCGGTTTTTTAAAACTAGATTTTGAACTGATGGTATTTTTGTTTTTCGCAAAAGTAGTTTGACTGTAAAGTAGGAATGTGAATTCCAGAATACAATCAATTAATTATTCTTTAAAAGAATATAATATAATTGTAATGTCCCACGATATTATTTAGTCATCCTGGACCAGTTCCATATGGGAAGCATCACTTTTAACTGTCACCTTCAGATGGATACCAAGAGTAACATATATATAAATATATATATTTAGATTATAACATAGATATAGTTAACCCTTCGTAACTCAATATTATGCGCGCACTCGACACAATGTAATAGAGAGAACTGTCGAATTCATCCTCCTACCACCAACGCCACCTGTAGGTACTAATAAATCGCCGATGTTGTATAAATCGGTGTGTAACAGATATGCAGCAGTGATTTAAAATGTGATATGTTAATAGTTAAAAATCCTGTAAGAGTTACAACGGTGTGTTACAGAAGTGTCACACCATGTTACGAAGGGTTAAGTAAATAATTTTAATAATATACAAATCAATTATTGATTGTACAATATAAATATTTAAAATCAAATTAAAATTACTAACAATTAATTACTTATTTTCCGCGTGGTTAACTGTAACCAAATCTTCTTCTATTCGACAAAATTTTGCATTTAAAATGACGATTAATTCACTGATTAATTTACGATTATTTTTGCCGAAGTTTACAATTATTTCGCCGAACAATTCCTGAATTATACAATCGACGGTCATAAATAACTAATTTTTATTCAACACATCTGTTTAATTGTTATAATTTTAATATACTTTAATTAAATAATCAGATAATTTTTATTTCTATTATTATGTTGTTTGATTGTAAAGAGGGGGAGAGAGAAATAGTCCGCCGATTAAACCAAAACAAATAATAAACTCGATCAATTATCAAAAAACCACTATATACAGATCATGAAATCATATTGCAACTGTCATTAGTATTGATGGAAATTCAACAGATAGATCTAAAGATTTTGAATTATTCAAACCAGAAATCGAGAACAAGATCTCACGAAACGAGAAAACAACAGAAGTTACCGATAAAATCAATTTGTAAATGAAAAAGGCTGTACGAATCTAAAAAATAAAATTATTACGTGATTGAATATCGTTCATATTCGATTACGTCATTGCATGAAAAATTCAGTCTAAAGAAAGATTTCAATTCGTTAATGGAAAATTTGATCATTAAAATTGCGTCCACCATCAATAAAGAAGATTTTGAAAATCTTAATTTATTATCGTGACCAAAATAATTCAGTGAATATTGATATGTTTGCATGTTCTGAAGATACTCAGAACAGTAATGATTCTAGTAACCAAATTAATTCAGTGTGGGGCTCTCTGTGTGAGTAAAGATTATGAAGAGTCTGAAATTGAAAAAATTAAAACTATCAATTTGATATATATTTTTCGGGATTGTTCTGTGTGATCTTGACTCTCTACAAGATATTGTCGATTCGCAGCGATAAATGATCGAGTAGTATTTGCCAAATCACAGACACGGTGCTGGAATGGCTCAAGTAGTCAAGGACCAGGAACCCGACTGAGTCAGTTTGGATTGTTCTCGGCCACGACTGCCGACATTTTTCACATTTGAAGAAGAGAAAAAGATAGTCGTAAGAGCGGCGAGCAAAATAACGATGAATGTTGATCGAATGAGTCAGATTCATTTTCATTTTACTTTCCTCGTTCCAGTCTCCCCATTCCCATTATCAAAGCATTATGACCGCAACTGCGCTGCCCCGCTACCACTAAATTTACTTTTACTATAATATAATAGTTATTATATTATAGTAAAAGTAAATTATAATCATTCCAGGTTACCAAAGAAATTCTAATGAAATCCAATACTCATATAAGGTAATTTTACGAAATCTGACTAAACACACTCATTACGTTCTCAAATTTATCGTTTACTCAGTTATCAAATGAATATTAAAAGCTTTTAATTTGCCAAATTTGTAATGCTCTTGCGTTGGTGGCGGTAGCAAAGAACTAGTACTCAGTTGCCCTAGTGGGCTACCCCCGACAAATCACCGCATCTTCTAGTAGAAATTTTACTTTTGAATTGACATTTTATCACTTTTGATTTTAACATTTTTACGATTTTTAAATATTATTTCGGAAGGTTTCAAGCTGTCGTATAAAAAGATAATTTTCAATAGAATTATTTTTCTATTGAAAATTATTTTACAATGGGTTTGTCTCTTTCCTTAATCAAAGTTTTTGCTTTTTTTTAAAGTATTTGTAGATTTTTTAATGATTACATGTAAATATTATTAAATGAATATTTATGTTTTTTGTTCACAAATTAAATTAATTAATGATTTTTTTCTAATTTTCTTTCATAATTAACAAATTTATCTGTAATTTTTTTTGAAATTTGATTTCCAGTACAATGATAGAAATACATAATTTAATCAAATTTTTAATGAAATCTATTAAATTTCATTTTAATTTTTCAGAAAAAAATAATTAAAGTTTTATTTTGAGACAAAATTTTAATTTATTAAAAATTTTTGCAAAAAAATCAATTAATTTTGTGTTGTAAATTAATATTATATAAATTTATATAATTTCTAAAAATTTTTAAATAAAGTAGTTTAAACGTTTTATCCAAACGTAATAACTTGGGAGTTTCTGAAAACTTGTTTTAAGCTTTCTTTGAGGGGTCAATTCAAAATTCTTCAGCTCAAATCTTTCTAACTTTCAATTCATGATGTACAATCTTTGAGAATGAAGTATGAGAATGAAGGATATCCCAATATAATAATATGTTACATTACGGCTGCTTTGTAAAAATTTTTGTGGAATTGTCGTCGATTCCTGTCGACTACTACTTCTGCTTGGCTGCAGCCTTTCGTTTTATGTTTTCTGCATTTATTACAAATTCCACCTCTGATAATATATCTGACCAGCTCGTTTCATTGCTTTCTTTTAGGCTTGTTGGTTAGAATTCTCGTATTGTTTATAGTTCATAAGAAACACGAAAATGTATATAAATATATAATTTATTTAAAATACAATATTTTATAATTAAATCGAAGACAATCAAATTGACCTCCAAGGGATGAGATGAAATAGCAAACTTTGTAAATCTTCTTGGTGAATTGACATTCTCTGATGAAGCAATGCCTCGATAAGTAGAACGAGGATTATTACAATTGTAACATTTTCGGAATAAAAAAGATCACATAAAAGAGATTCTTTGAAGAACAAGGCTTAATTCCGCATTCTAAGAACACATAAATGGTGACTGTTGTGTCACGCCTATTTTATTGATTTTTATTAATTATTGTAATTTTTTATTGTTAAATTTTAATTGTATAATTCAATTTGATTTTGTTTTAATTTCTACAATTATTTTTGTTTTTCTTTGGGAATTTTACAAAAATTATATTTAAAGCAATTTATCTGAATATATATTTTTTCAATAATAACCTAATTGTTTTTTCTTCAATTGCGGATTTATTTTTTTATTATTCAAATTTGTATGGAGTTTATTCGTGCTTCTAATTCCGATAGAGAACCGAACAAATCAATCAAATCGATTGAGTTGAACCAACTGATCAAACCGACGAAGACCCAATACCTAAAATACATCAGTGACGTCTATCTGGCAATGCTGAAAATGTTTTTCATTCTAGATTTCAAACTCTCTGTCTGTGCGAATATTTCTGAATGACACTTCAAACAAATAAATAGGCGGTTTAAACCAATTACTTTTTTACCACGTTTGTCTGGTTTGATCCAACTGTACTTTTTATTTTGGGTCTTTTTAAAAGTGCGGCATACGCATCACATCCATGTTCTTTGGAAGAACTGAGGGTCAGAATTGGACTTGCGATTCTAGATTTTAATGAACTGAAATCGGAAAATGTTTTATGACCACAAGAAAGGAATTTACTAGATGTGTCGATAAATGTGGTGGCTATGTGGAATATTAATTCTATAATATTTTATTTATTCCAGATTGCAGTTTAATAAAATCAGTTTTTTCCTGTTATTATATATAGTTTATTTATTATATTTTGATCAAAAAGTTTGAAGAAGCGCAAGGACTTTCTAAACAACCTGTACTTTCCGAGTGGAAAATTCTTTTATAAATACTTTATATTTATTGTATTGCTTCCTCTGACACTGCGTTTTTATTATTATTTTTTATGTAACCTTTGACCTTTTTGTTTACTTTTGATTACTCTTATATTTCCTCATTATAAGTCTTCATTATTAATTGTGTCATCTAATGTTTTTTTATTTTTCTTACTATTTTGTCTTTTATTTAGTTTTAACTGCAGTGAGTTTTGAAAGACAAACAGATAGAAAAAAAACATTTTGTTCAAATCAGAAGAACTGTAATACGAAGATATGTTCAAATTTTAATTTATTAAAGAAACCGAAAAGATAAAACAAGATCAAATAGTCAAAGAAATAAAAGAAATGAAATGTCGAAAGAAATTAAAATTTGAATTTTGAATTCAAATGAAATAAATGAAATAATTGATCACCAATATCCACGGAAATAATTAATTGAGAGACAGAGTTCGGCTGCTCATAATCTGATTTCCTCTAACATTGGTCGAATCTCGCAACTCATTGTATCGTGCGTCATTGTTCTGACTAACTTTATATTTCGAACGACACCCTCTACAGCACCTATCGTAATAGAGGAAAGGAAAGTGGTGAATTTTAAAGGTTTATTGTTTTATCGGACGATCGTGTTCATTCTCATTGACAATAATTAGTTTTTTTTTGTTGGTATAGTTATTAACTAAATTATTCAAACTTCAAATAAAAGTATTTCGTTTGATTAATTTAGTTAATCGTTATAGTAGTTAAACATTTTGTTTGGATAGAAATAAAGAATTCAGATATAAGGAGTATTTCAGAAAACAAAGGAAAATATTATTGTTTTTTCTTCTTGATTCTCCAAAGAACTGAGTTCTATATTTCTACATTTATGTGTTTTAATTGTTTTTTAATCGATTTGTTAATTTTTTTTATTTTTATAATGTTTTTAGTAAGGCTGTTATTAACTCATCCGACCAGTATCCCATTTTCCGTGATGTTCTTTTGTAATGATCTTTAATGATATATTTCGTCTGAAAAAGATAAACTAATTACATTTAAAATATATTATAAATAAATATATAAATTACGTTAAAAAGTTTTAAAAAATATTAAAATATTTTAAAAAAATATCCCCATGTAAAACAACGAAAATGTTTTTAATGATAAAAAATATTTTATTTTGCAAATTTATTAAATATTTTCAATTTGAAAAATTCCTAATGTAATTAGACTAAAAAGAATAATTAATCTTTTCCTGGTATACAAAATATTTTGTTGAAGAAAATTGAAATTATTCATTTTTTATAACAAATATCAAATAAAATGATTTTTTTCTAACGAGACTTCTTTTATTCTCGTTCATAAAATTATTTTCATTAAAAGAATAAATTAATTAATTTACCTTTAAAATTAGTTTGCATTTAAGTGGTTTAGAATTTATAATTTCAGGCAGGAATATGGACTTAATTAAAATAATAATACTTTTTTACTCTGATTTTTTAAAAATAATCATATCAATAATTAATATATTTTATTTCGATTGTCAACAGGGTCCTCTTGCAGAAACACTGGGAGACTTTTGGAGAATGATCTGGGAGCAACGATCTGTGATAATTGTGATGGTCACTCTACTTATAGAAAGATCTCGGGTTAAATGTGAGCAATATTGGCCAAAAGGGAACCGAGGAAATCAGTTTACATATGGGGGAATTATTGTTACTTTAAAAACCATTCAAGAATTGGCTTACTTCGTTTGTCGGTCATTTATCGTTCAGAAAATTGGGTAAAAATATTTTTATTAATAAACTATTTTTATCTGAAATGAACTTCTTTTAACTCTCATCCACTGGTTTTCTATTATAATAAATATAATTATTTGGTTATGGATAAGCATGTCTAGACTTGTCTGTATTTATCCTTGAATTTAGGTGTTATGATTACCTCACGATAACAGAAACCTAAATGTGGCCATTAGCCGAAAATTACATTATCAGGAAAGAAAGAATAGGATATTTCTCAGAAGTTATACATGGTAGAGCAAATCGGAAGTTATTTATGGGCTAAGGACAAAAGTGCTTACAGGATGCAAAAACTCTGTTCTCCAGAGTTATCCTTCAGCTCCTCGTTTAGTTAACTTGAATGCGCCCGTAGGAGAATAACTTTTACAGTTCTTATCAATTGAAAATACACTTATATCCTGCCTGAAATTCGACATTGTGGTCTACTAAGTGTTCCAAGTGTTTTTCCCACCATATATACTGTAAAATCCCGAGTATAAGCTGCAACACGTATTGGCTGCAGAGAGTCTATTTCTGGAAGTGTACTTTTTAGTCGTATAAGCTGCAGCGCAAAAATGTCTTATTTTTACACGAATAAGCTGCAGCTTATACTCGGGATTTTACAGTACGTATTTCGTCAAACCGTCACTAAACAAATATTATTTGTTACTCATATCAATCATTAATCAGCCTTTAATTATAAAATGTAATACCTCCCGTTCAGGAATGCCATTTGTACCTGTGTATGTCATTGTTATTTTTTGTTAATATCTCTTTTCATCTCGTACAAGTCTCTGATAATTACATATATGTACATCATTTTTGTGTGAATATGAATTTAATTAAATCTGGTTCGTAGACTTGACACTTTCTTTTTATTCATATGTTTTACTTTTATTCAATTTTTTATTTTTGTAGTGTGATTGTTTTATCTTTTTAATTTTTATTTTTTTTATTTAATAATCTGTTGTCATAGAAGTTATTTATGTTATTTGTTTAGTTATATCGTTATGTTTCTTAGAGAAAATGTTTTACCAAAACGCTCTGCAACGACAAAAGAGATGTTGATAACATCAAAACTCAAGTAACAGAAATCAATTATAAATCAGAAGATTGTTACAATAGTGAAGAGACATTTGACAAAATATTCACAAAACATCAAGATGGAGAGCAGGATGAGAACTGATTCATCACTATCACTGATTCTCGGTGTACCATCCAAACAGTCTCGGCATCACTCAACATCATCATTTACTGATAATAATAATTATTATTATGTTATTTAATTATAATTAAATTAAGAATTGCTATAGGCAATTCTGAATTTAAATTTGTAATCAATAAATTGATTACTCAGAATTAATTCTACAATTATTATTTCTGCTCATCAGAGAATCTTAGTCGTAAATTGAAACTACTATCATATCAAGAATAATAACCAAGAATTTCTATTATCAAAACTCCCATTATTGAAACTTTACATATCCGATCACATTACTCTCTCTGTTAATATCGGTCCGAGGTTATTTTTCGTACAGTCCTATACTTATATTGGCTGCTGGATAAATTGATTTTTACAGAAAATATTAATATAAAAATGTAATGGAAGGCCATTTTTATTAAAATTATTTACAATGCAAACCGCTTTCATCATTATCTTGGGTTTAATAATCAGTGATCAATACCAGCTATACTGATCAACCGAGGAGTTCGACAAGGTCGTCCACTTTCAATACTCCTATTCAACGTCGGTATTGATCCAATCCTGACTGAAATTCACAGTTCCCCAAGCTCTGGAATACGGATCAAAGATTGCAAAATCTCCTGTCTCGCTTATGCCGATGATATTGCGTTAATATCCAACACACATGAAGGTCTCCAAGAACTTGTTAACAATGCCTTCAAATGGGCCACTTAGACCTCTATGACTTTCAATCCAAGTAAATCCGGATACCTATCAACAACCAAGGAAAGCGAAAATATCTACATTAATGGAGAAGAGATTCCGATAGTCGACGATGAGAAAGGATACCGATACCTTGGAGTAGACTTCCCAAAGAAGACGAAAAACTCCCCGACGGAAATTTTCAAAGGTATCATAAAAGACATGAAAAAGATAACCAGTTCCTCACTCGATCCAGAACAATGCTTCGGTAACAACCATTTCATAATTTGTGTTGAAGTTATTCAAAATAACTTGAAAATTTTATTATAATCATCATTATGTCTTCCATGACATTTTAATATGGATCAAAATGGAATTATGTCTACTCTTTTGAGTTTGTTCAGCACTTCTAAGACAAAAATGATGATTTGCTTTCCCAATATATTAGGTGTACAAGTATGAAATGCGGATTTCAGAAAACGGATTGTGCACAATGCAAAAAGTAGGTCAATGGTTAGGCAATGATGTCATAATATTGAGTAATTATGTAGTGTC
>MQRK01201634.1:1947-13006 GCA_001938485.1 Girardia tigrina
ATATATATATATATATATATATATATATGTATATATATATATACTAGTTAGTAATTAAACTCCCGATCAAATATTCAATATTTTCTGCGGTTAATAATTTAATTAATTTTAATTAACATTGTAATCTAAAAAAATAATAAACAAGAGGTAACACATAAATGTTTATTTCAAATGATTCTCTATCATCGGTTTTTCTCAATTAAAACAAATTGATTTAATTTTTTTTATTAATTCTCCACTACAATCCAACCAGATTCATCCGCACTTGAATCTCCATTAGCAATGAAATCATTAAAGTAAGTTGGTCGGCGTGTTTCCCGGTCTAATATCTGCAACATGTCGTGAGCTACAGAAACCATAACAATTAATCAAAAACTTTACCTAATCTAATCGATTCACTGCAGTCCCCTTCATCCACTGCCGCGTACAAGGTGTCCGTTCTCTGTTATGACTGTCTTTCTGAGCGATTCTAACCCAGTTGGTATATACAAGTATAATTGTACATTATAATTATACATCAGTATAATTATACATCTTCAGACTCGGCGGCTGCTTGTTGTCGAAAGGGGAATTATTGTACTACCATACTGCTTCTCAAATGTCTATATTAGAAAGACACGCTATTCTTTTGACCGTTATATGTTGTCACTCAATAACGCCATTGCAATTTTGTCTAATAAATGATTTCGACATTCCATTTTATTAGAAACCTTATAAAATCGTCTGAATGGAACCAACTATAATTATCGACTAGTAGTTCTTGAGGCGCACCACGTTCGGAAAATACGTTTTTTATTTCCGAGACAATAGAATGAACACCATCCGATTTAATCTGCTTCCAAATCGCGAAACGTGTCGGACCACAATCGATAATACTCAAATACTTCCTCTGATTATATTTTCTAACATCTATAGCAAATCTCGTCGAAATTTCTCTAATATTCAACGTTCCTTTTTTCCATTTTATCGGCACTAGGTTAATCGATTGTCATTGCTTACATTTAGAAATTAAATTTGTTATGTCCATATTTTATGCATCGATATTCAGTTTTTTACATAAGTACTGCATCCTTCTTGCTCCCAGGTGACATTTGTTGTGAAGTTCCACAAGACTATCGTGACTAACTGAAATTAATAAATAACAATGACTCTGTTTTACTTGATTAGGTACTCTTGTCAACTCGTCCGCCTGATTCTTCTCGCTGTACACAAATTAAATTCTCACTTCCATTTGATATTCTTGACATAACTCTTTAATGATAAAAATACGTGGTCATGTGTAGCCACATTAAGAACACCAATATCGGTTTTCACACATTTATTTTCATCACAATTTGTCTTTGGGATAATTATTAGTCAAGCTTTCAAAATTTGACATCTTTTTTGACAATTTTTTAATGTATTGCTAATAAACAACTATTCAAACAAATTTTCATTTTAAATAATTTTCAAATTTTATTTTATTAAATTCTACTTTTATCGCGAACATCCAAAATATCAATTTTCTATCTGGGTGGAGAAACACATTTCCAAATACTAAACTCAGCATACCAAATTTAAAATATTCCTAACATCTCCCTTGATTTAAATGGCTTTAACTATTCCACATTCCTGATCAATATTCTACAATCATCTAATTGTATCTAGCAACTTCTTTCATGTTGTTGGTTCTTTATTGTGGCTGGGCCCATATATCGATTCTCATCCTTTGTTACGCTTTCTTTTTTATAAGCACTTTATATCCAATTCGGAATACTCGTTTTGTTTGTGTCGTGTTTTTATTCTTTTCCTTCTTGACATGTCTTTTTTCCAAGGTGTTTTTTCCACCAATGTCTAAGTTTCCTACTATGATGGGTTAATTTAAATATGCATCTCGCCAGAATAATTTATTATTTTTTTAATTTAAAAGGTAAAATATTTGAATGTTATTATGCTTATTAAATATTTTAAAATTTAAAATGATATAATAAAACAACTATTAAAAAAATCAAATACGTATTTAAAAATAAAATGTTTTTTGAAATATTTTAAAAATTAAAAATGATATAATAAAAGAAACTCATAAAAAAATTAAATATCTATTTAAAAATAAAAAATATCTTTTTAATGCATCTATTAAATATCTTAAAATTAAAAATGTCAAGAAAACCATTAAATATATTAAATATTTATTTATAAATAAAAATATTTTTACAGTCATAACAATTTGTATATTTTAATAGAAGTTATGAAACAATTTAAATAAATTAAAATAAATTTTTTAGTTTTAATGTGAAAATTATTTAACAAATTTTGGTGTTAAAAAATGAATTCTGATATTGATGTTGCAACCACTTCTCACACCTACTATTAAAATTATTTCTGCTGGAGATATCTATGTGGTTGCTTGAATTGTGCTATTTAGCATAAACTCTATTTCTGGCAGGATTTCTGTTCAATCTTTCCGGACCTCGTCTTTCATTCATATATTCATGACATCTCTAATTGTTCTGAATTGTCTCTCCACAATACTATTGGTTTTATGGTGGTAAGAACTGGAATATACTATCTCATCTTTAAATCTTTTCAAAGTTTCTTAAAAAAATGCTGACTCAAATGTTTTTCCTCTATCGACATGGATTTCTTTTGGTGGTCCGTATTTCCAAATACATTTGTCTAGTAATACATTTCGCACGGTTTTCTCGTCTTGATGAGCTACTGTGCTTAAACTGCTGTATCTGCTTAATTGATCAATTATCGCTAGTATGTATTAAAATCCATTAATATTTCTTTTTAAAGTTCCGCAGAAATTCATATATTTTTTAGAATGCTTCCTCAGCAGATTATTTAATATGCTTCCCTTTTTGATTATTTAATATTGTTCTCTTTTTGTTTTTGTTGTTAGGGTCTTTCTTTTTTGACAATTTATACAACTTTGTACTATTTTCTTTACCGTTTTTCTCATATCTTTCATATTGAAGTCATCTTTCAGATATTTATAAACTTTCTTACAACCAGTGTGACACAGCATCTTGTATATTTTTTCTACGAATGAAGTCCTTTTACCTTTCGGAATCTAATATTTGTTATCCGTTATTGTTACGGTATCATCTTTCAGTAACCATTTTTTGTTTTCCCAGTTCTGATATCTGATCTAATCTGTTTTATCTAGGCATTATTTTTCTTCATTTGAATCCTCTGAATTTCTCGTCTAACGCTAGGATTCTTGTTTAAAATTTACCTTTCTTAGCTTCTTCATGCATCGTCTGACATTGCACACACATTTTGCAGGAATTTATCGACATTGCATCGGTGTTAGAGTGTTTTTTTACCTTTCCGGTATTCCATTGTCATATCCAACCCACTCAAAAAAATAATCCAAAATTGAAATTGCGGGGTGATTAGGTTCTTTGTCGTCATCATGAAAGTGATGACTTTATGATCCGTTCTTAATAAAAATTTCTTGTCGTAAAGATAGTGTTTGGAGTGTTGTGTAAAATAGGAGATTACCAACAGCTCGTTTCTTGTAATACAGTATCCAAATTCATGTTAGTTCATTTTGTGGGATCCATATGTAATCACTCTTTTTCTTCCGTATGTATGAAACTTTCTGTGGTAGCTTAGCCAATTACATGAATCCTCTGTCGATAAGCAGCGTTGTCATCAGACTTATGCATTTACTCGGAAGAGTGGGTTCAGTATCTTTTCAAAAACCACCCTGTAAGCATCCAGTTTTTTTCATGGAAATAAGATCGATTTTGCTATTTTTTTAAATCCCTGATTAATTACTTAAGCAACTGCTCTGGTTTGTTTTTGGTCTTTCTGGTGAAGTTGACACCTAGATAGCGGTATCCATCCTCATCTGGGACTATTGGGATGGCTAAGTCTTCTATGAAGATCGAATCGGCCTGCTGTGGGAGTGACAGTATTATAAGTTAGTATAAATGGATATAACGACTCGATCTGAGCCGTCCCAATGGTAATAATAACCAATATAAAAGTCGTTTTGACTGGTCGCCGGGTCGACCGTTCCGCTTGTTGGGTGTTTGAGGCACTCCCTAACAGTGCGGTCCAACATTTGATTTCTTTTTACCGCGGTGATGATTTCCTTCGACTCGATTGATGACGATGATGATTGCTCGGTGTCTTCGGACAAATATGAATACAATAGAAACTGTTCGTCGCGCAATATCGATTCATTATCGATCGTCTTCGACAACTTTACACAGATTTTCGGTAACGACAATTGCGATTTCATCACGCAATTGGAATTCATGATCACTTTATTCGAGCAAGAAACAGATGATGAAAAAATCAAAAAAATATGTGAAGACGCGCACGGGCTTGGCAATCGGGTTTCTTCGTGCGGATTCGAACACACTTTGCGCGATTACGATACGGTTTCTTCGACAAACAATTTTTGTTTCCGACTGTCGATTATTTGACATGCTTGTCGTTTCTGATCGTCATTGAAACCGATTATTTTGAAACCGAAGAAACGATCGACGAGGAGTCGCGTCGGTAAACGAGGAATTTCTCGGAATTTTGTTTTTGAAAAGGTTCGATGGAATTCCAATGGAACTGGTCGATTTGTTGAGAATGATTTTCGCGGATTGGAACTGTAATTTGTGAAGACCATTTTGAAAATTTATTTGGTTTAACGTGAAACAAAAACGAAAAAAATCGATTTTCAAAAAACAAACTAACTCGGTATTATAACAATTTTATTAAATTAGTTCAATAAAACAATATCGTTTTTGTATTGATTTTTATATACATTATAAAATAATTTTTAACATAAAAATTAATTTTTTACATTGGTAAAAAAATAGTTTTTTTAACACGATAAAATAAGTGTTTTTTATAATAAAATAAGTATTTTTTAATACTTTTGTTGTGCATTCTGTTATGGTACACAACAGACAGATATCCACACTTAGAGGCATTGAATTTCATTGAAGAGCAACTGACCAGCTTAGTGGCTACATTGACCATTTCCTGTAAGGTGTGACGATCAAGTGCGATCGACGAAATCTCATCCGCATATGCGAGGCATGTTATTTGGCCCGCTTCAGTCATTATTCCAAAAGAGTCGTTCCATTCAAGTGTGGATAGGAATGGGTCAATGTCGATGATGAATAGGAGCAAGGAAAGAGATTTGATTGTTACACAAAGCCAAATATTGATTATATTATATTACAAATAGGTAACTATAAATTTATCAGTATTTTAGATTTAGCGAAAGGATATTTTCAAAAGAAGATGGTCCGCTATAGAAAAGGAACTTTGCGCTTTTTGTACACAATCGAACAATTTAATAATTATATTTATGATCGGAAATGTTGTGTACAAACATATTATCAACCACTTAAATAACTTGTCAATTTAAATGCGGATTATTAAAGCAGAAACGGATTTCGCATTAATTCGTGACGAATATGACAAATATTTAATTTGTCATTAAAAATAATAAAATACAACTAATTTCTTTTAACAATTAGTATGTGTATTTTAAAAAAGTTTTTAAATTATTAAAAGCGTGTTTATATTTATTGTAAAAGGTCACAGTAGTAATCAAACAAATGGCACTGAGCAACCAAATGTCAAGTGATTGTCAAATTATAACTTTTTGAATTTATTGTAATCATGCCTACAAATTCCATACTTGACTATATAATATATAAACTTTTAATTTCACGATAAGGAGATTCATTGGCGTTTAGTACTTGTGTAATGAGTCCCCTAAAAGTATAAACATTGATTCAGAATAATTCAAAAATTATAATTTATAATATTTCCCCTTTAATTATTTTAAAATTAAAAAATATTAATAATAATTTTATTAAGAGCAAAATTTATTTGATTACATTTTTTTCAATAAAATTGTAAATTAATTCTATTTAAATAGATAAACCATTTAAACAAAAAATTAATCTTTGAAACAAATTAATTAAATGGAAATAAATTATCAATAAATATCAGTTAATGTTTGATAAAAACAATATTTGCAGTTGTTAATATTGAATAGAAATTTGGATTATTTTTATTCATATGATGTATGATAATACAATAGACAAAGAATCTGGTTTGTTGAAATAACACTCCGGTTGGGAATTCATTGGAAGGGTCCAAGCTTCAAAGCGGTGGCTTTCTGAGAAGTAAGGATTGGGAACTGTTTGAGATCTGGCAGTTTGAATGTATCACATTATATGTTTTGGGCCATAACAGATCTTTAGGCCAGGCAGGCCAAGTGTGCGAGTAGTTGTTAAAGGGTTGTTGAAGATCTTGTGTTAATTCAGATTTGGATACTGAAAAAGATTGTTTCGAAGAAGGCTGATTAAGTGATTGACCTTTCAATAATTGGTCTATGAAAAAGTTTGGTGTCGGTTCTTGATGTTTATTCCTTATTTCCACAGTGTCTGATGTTACTGACGAACAACTTCTTGTTTGATGACTTTCACTGTCTTGGCCGTCATGTTTGTTTGTCGAGGTTTTCGTTTTTCTTCTTCGTCTACGGAAATTGCCATGATCAAACATTTCTTCAAAATTTTCATTTAGGGCCCAATAATTTCCTTTTCCTGGATTATTTTTATCTCGAGCGATTTTGATGAAACAATCATTGAGACTGAGGTTATGTCGAATTGAGTTTTGCCAACCTTGTTTGTTTCGGTGATAGAAAGGAAAGTTATCAGTTATGAATTTATATATTCCTAAAAAAATTTAAAATAATTTATATAGATTTAGAAATAATGTAAAATTGTCAAATTTTAATTATTGAATATATTAGTGTATCCTCTATAAAACTTCGATTCTAAACTAGGGGTCTCAAAACATCGGCATATGCCATGGTTTTAATAACTGAAATTTAATAGAATTTATAATTAGTTTAAAATTGGATTAAAATGTGATTTTTGACCTTTTTTTCTTTCTATATAAAATCTCAATTTTATATATTTAATAATACAACTAAATTTATATTTTGATTATATTGTGCCCCATTGAAATGTTTGAAAAACCTTCGTCTGTGTACCGTGCGTCCCGAGTTAACGAGATTTACGTTTTTGACTTTTATATATCTGAAGACGAGTTAACTCGTGATGTAGGGTTAAGCCCAAGATTTCATATGACGAGTTTACTCGTAACACACGATAAAAGGGTTAATTAGAAAAAATAAAAGGGCCGTCTTGCTGATCTTCTTTTTATCTCTATTGCATACCAAAATTTTATGGTGTATAACTTAGTTTTTTGAACTTTTTACTAAAAACATCTTAACATCTAAGAAATGGTAAATTCTATTTTAATCAAAATATTTTCCATTGTTAACTCATTTTTTCGACCATTTTTTTTGAATTACTTACGTATTTCATCGAAAAAATGGATTTTCGTAATTTCTGAAGTGCTGGTCTTGAAATGCACTTTGCAATGATCGGAACAAGTAGTAATCTGATATGGCGAACTTGTTCTGCGACATGTTGCTGAGCAGAATCATGCAGCAAAATAACTTTATGCTGTTTTTGGGTAGAGAAAGTTGTTTCAGCATTATTCAAATATATTAACTGTTGTTAGTAACATTCGTCATTAATAGTTTCATTCGGTTTTAGCAGCTGTGATCCAAACAAATGCACAACATAACCTTACTTCCATGAAGTTGTCATTTTGTTGTTGGTGTAACATATAAGGTTAATGTAGAAAATCCATTTTTCATCGCCAGTTACCATTTGATGAAACAAGGGCCATCTTTATTGCCTTATAATCATATAATTATAAATCATTAAACTATTTACAATGTTTGCTTTAGTTAGTTTATATTGTATTTATTTTCCTTCTTTTTGAACAATTTTCACGGTATATAAATATTTGCTTGATTTGCATTCAACTGTTCGACAAGTTTATTTTATGTATGAATTTTCCTTTTGTTTGGAGTTATATCGAAATATTGAGCAATAAACCGTGAGGCTGAAAAAATGAAGTCAATCACCATTTTGTCCTTTAAACGATTTCGTAGTTTTTTATGTTAATCCTATATTCTAATCAAATTTGAGCCAAATTTTTAAGTAAAAAATAAAATCAAAATAGGGAGAGTAAAAATATTATATTTAAAGGATAAATTATTCTTCGTTTCAAATTACATGTACTCTGTAAGTAGCGTTTATGATATGTTCATTATCCGAAATTTCAGATGTCATGATAGTCGCAAAACTTTATTAATGACAATAATAGACATATATAAAAATATTTCTTGTTAGTTCAAATTATTTCTCCAAAATCCATCTATTAAATTTTCTTTCAATTTAATTTGTAAAATTTAACTTCTAATTATACAATTAAGTTTGAAAATTATAGTTTAAATTTTTTATAAAATTTTATCTTAAAAGTATTTAATTTAAATTTACCCAAAGCATTTTATTTTAAAAAATTATTTCTTAAAAAATATTATAAATTTTAATCTGTTTATTATTTATTTTAAAATTCTAATTTTAAAACTTTTATTAAAATAGATCAATTGTTATGCATGTAAACCTTTTTTTATTTTTTATATAAGTATTTAATTTTTGTTAGTTTTTCTTTTAAGATCATTTTTCATTTTAAAACTTTTTTTTATTTATTTAATTTTTTAAAACTTTCAAATTTAAAAAAAATAATAAATTATTTTGGCAAAATGCAAATTAAAACTAATTCATCCTTTACTCGCTTCTCCTATTCATGCTGGATGTCATGCTCCTTCTATATGAGAGATTCTTTAGGAAATTTGTCTTCATCATTACTTCAATTTCCTCAGTCATACTCATTAGTAAAAATGACTAAAAATAATTAAATCAATAATACACTCTCCCCCCTAGAATCAAAAGAGATCCATAATTAATCCATATCAACATTTCATCGGTTTATATTAACGAAAGAAGCAAAGAAAAAGTCGAAAAAAAACAGGCAATGGAAATCGGTATCGCGCATCTCTCTAATTAAAAATTAATATTCGCACTAGAAAATATTTTTTGTACAAGTTAAAACAACATTTCCCTTTTTGATTTGCCGAAATAAAACATTCGGATGAAACAGAAAATATTGTATGATAAACATAAGTTCTGAAGAAATACATCTAGTTATTTGTAATGAAAATCTTTTTTTCACAAGCCGAGCATTGAAAGAATGCCGCAATATAAAAAGACCGAGTGCAATATTTACGAGGATGCTGAGCCAACGAATCCCGGTTTGGTAGCCAAGTATCAATAATGCAGATCGGGGATAACAATCGCCAGATTGATAATCTGGTCAATTACGTTTATTTACGAATTGACATTGAAAACTACTTCAGAGGAAAAACCGCTTTGACGAGTTCGTCATTCGTGTCAATTACAATACGTTGAACGCCATTAGTCAGACTTTGCGAACATTCCCCACTGACTTTTTACAAAAGTCATGTATCATATAATGAATTCGTAACTTTTTAATGGATTATTAATTTACGTTATTTAATGTTTTTGATACATTTTTACAAGCAAAAAAAAGAAATTTTATTTTAAAGAGATAGCCAAAAAAAGACAACATCAAAGAAATAATGATAATTAAAGAAAATATTGTATTAAAGAGACGTTAAAATTAATATTGAAAAAAAAACAAAACAATCAAAATTATAAATTAAATATTAAAAAGAAAAAAACAAATAAAATTTATCTTTTAAAAATCAGATTTTTTTATTTATTAATTTATTTTATTTGTAGAAATAAATATAAATTATTCAAAAAATTTATTTATGATATTAATAATAAAAAATTAATTCTTTGTAGTTTTTTTATATAGACAAAAAGTAACATTTTTAATATTGGAATTTTATAATTAATTTGAATATTATTACAAAGTTTCCTTTTTTCGTTAGTTGCCCGGAACAAGTTAAAATGTAAATATGATTGTTATTTGCGGTGAAATCATTTTCGATATTCGAATTAGGATTTATAATTGTCAAAATATTCTATGAGCACAAAATAATATTTTTTTATTTCAAACAAATTTTAAAATTTCATTTTATAATCATAACAAATAAATTCGGAATAAACTTCTCAAACTGAAAGCTAACCTACCGAATAAATTTAATTGTCACGGGTGTAAAAACTCGTACGTTGAATAGACAAATTATCATTTCAAAATCCGGATTAGTAAGCATTCACAATCAAGTCGATCGAGAAAGGTTCTTGATCATTGGTTACATTTTAAAAATAGAATTTCTTCTGTTTCAAAGGACGAGTTTTATGTTTTTCAGAAGAGCTTTGATACATACTCTGAGCGGCAGTTCTGTGAATCATCAATAATAATACCCATTAATAAAAACATTCGAAGTGTACAAAGTAAAGCCGTTTCAAATCTTAAAATCTTTAATTAAAATTTTAAAAACATTTTACCTAGTATTATCGAATAATATCTATAATTAAATAAAAAAATCCTTTATAGATAGCTTTATAAAAAGGTAATATTAAAGAAAAGTAACTAACAAATATAATTATTGATGATGGAATATGAGCGTCAGAAACATGTACAATATTCAATTTATTACAAAAGCTTTAACAAAATTATTTTTCAAACAAATATATATATATATATATGTGTGTGTGTGTAATGAAATAACAAAAAAATGTAAAGATGTATTCTATACTAGCTATAGTATAACCAGCCGTTCTTCAGGAGCAAGAGAGCAATTATTTAGTTTATACTTTTTCATATTTCTTTAGGGACCAGGGAACCACTAAGAAACATTAATCAGTTACACTTTGGATGTATCTGCTCCAGATGACTCCTTTGAAATAAAGTATACAGATCTACAATACGAGTACAAACCTTAGGTCTTCCTGAGAAATAAATATTTATACACTTTAAAACATGGTGACAATTAGAAGTTTTTATTTTTTAATTTTACAAAGAAGAAATAATGTTTTTTTTGTTTCGATTCAATTTTGTACAAATCAATACTGACAAAAAAATTAAATAAGAAATTTAAAAAATAATGGCAATATATAATTATTAAAAATTAAAACTAAATTATTATTAGTTATTGTCACTTATTTGAAAATATTTAACAGAGAATTTGAGT
>MQRK01201669.1:23598-37075 GCA_001938485.1 Girardia tigrina
ATATATATATATATATATATATATATATATTATAAATATAACGTAAATATAACGACTATTTGTTTTTGAGACTTGGAATTATCCTGGGAGTCACTGACATCAGTTGGTGGCCACCATTTGCAAACCATATATATATATATATATATTTATATATGGACTAAAATTCATTAAACGCAGTATTAATAAAAAAATAACCTTTACAACATTTTATTTTATTTACAAATAATAAATTGCAAATTAAAGTAAATATACCAAAAACACTTCAAAAATTACAAATATTAATTTCAAATAATTAAAAAAACAAATAATAATAAATAAATATCAATTTGTATAATTGATAACACTAAAATAAAGAAATGGAACTCAGACGAATAGAGATTTTCGTCGTAAATATAACGACTATTTGTTTTTGAGACTGGGGATTATCCTGGGAGTCACTAACATCAGTTGGTGGCCACCATTTGCAAACCATCGTCCGACTATAATTAAAAAAAGTCAACAGTTGCTCCACAACTACACGCGTTTAGTTAATTAATTTATTATTAGTATTTTTGTAAGATATCTGATACGTTGTACTTTTAGTGTCAGTTTATCCAATGTTGTTGGGAACTTATCGAACCTTTTTCCTCGTACCTTTCATCGAACTCACTAAAAAATAAAAGTAAACTTTTGCAAGGAGATTTTGGACTGAATTTAAAAAATACAAGGCAGAATTAGTTAAAACAGCAAATTTCCCGTTTCGGAACAGGACAAAATTAGAAATGACCACTGACGCGTCAAACCTAGCAATGGGCGCGGCTTTCGGTCAAATTATCAATGAGAACAACATACACTTGCTTTCTTTCAAACAGAAATTAAAATTTTTAGAGACCAGATCATCCACTTTTAACATGACTACTGGCCATGCACAGATCTGTCAAACACTTTATCTATACGTACTCACACATTGTGACTTCATTTTACAAAACTAATAATAATGGTATTACATTATATGTTTGCAGCGTAAGTGTAAAATTATACACATAATTTTGGGGACCTGTTGCATTGGTAACCTGTGTTAAGTCTGTCGGACATACCTCCACGCGGTGTCCCTGGGAAATTAGAGCACTCTTCTCTAGGCTAAAGTGTACGCAGCTTGCTTTGTTAGGGTGCTGACAAACAAAGTATGGGAGGCAAGGGCTCGCAGTCCACCTCTGTAAAATGCATTCTTTTTGGAGCGAGATTATGGAAACGCGTAATGGCGGGACCTATGATCATTTGAGGGTAGGTTAGTTTGTAAATATTAGGTTGATGCAAAAGAAATGTCGTTTTTAAACGTCAACTTTAAATGAACATAACTTTCTTTGGAATTAACTTGATTAGTCAAAATACAAATCATTACATTGAACACACTGTTGCCAACGGGTAACAAGTTTTTATATTCCAGTTTCATAAAATTCTGGAGTTCTGGAGGTGATGAAGTCGTCCAAGGCTTTTTCAGCATCTCCTTGGTTTCTGAAGAATTTTACGCGAAGGAACTGGCTGAAAATTTTGAAAGGTGATTGTCTGTAGAAGAAAGGTCTGGTGAGTACGGTGGATGAGGCAAAGTTTCATATCCCAGTTTGTTTGACTTCAGCATGGTCCTTCTTGAAACATGTGGACGAGTGTTGTCATGCAGAAGAATTAAACCGTGTGCGGATCACCAAATAGTTACCATGACTTTTTTTAGTGTAATTTTAGATTCGGAAAAGACTTTGGAGCCTAATTGAAATCCAACCACTGAGCTGAACGTCGCCGGTTGTCGTATGTGATCCATTTTTCATCGCATGTTACAATTCGATCCAGAAACGGGTCGTTTTGATTACACAAAAGCAGAGAAGAACACACGTTAAAACGACGATTTTTTTGATTTTCATTTAATTCGTGCGGCACCCCCTTGTCCAGCTTTTTCACTTTACCGATTTTCTTCAGATAGCGAACAACTGTTGATTGGTAAACGTTGAGTTATTGACCGACTTCCCGTGAATTTTCATGCGGGTCGGCATTGATTAATTTCTTTAAATGGTCGTCGTCAACTTGTGATGGTCGACTACCGTGTTCTTCATCTACAAGGCTCTCGTTGCCACTACGAAACTTAGAAAACCAACGTTGTACTGTTCGTAAATTAGTGGTATGTTGTCCAAAAACATTATTAACATTCCGAGCCGCTTCTGTCACTTTTCGACCTAGTTTGAAATCATAGAATAAAATTGTTCTCATTTTCTTCTTTTCTAACATTTCTAAAATAAAATCAATACTCCTTCAATAAACAACAATAATGTCATACTTAGTGTCAAAATATAGAGTAAAGTTTAACCTTTAAAGTAAATTTAAATATGAATCTATTTATTAATGATTTTCTAAATATTTCAAACAATGAATATTAAATACATTAAAAACGACATTTTTTGCATCAACCTAATATTACAAACTGGTTCGAAGTTATTCCAAGTCAAAAAAATCATACCTAAAAATACCTGTCAAAGGAATGGTTTACGAGTTAGCTCCACAAATGGATCACAATAGACCATGGTCGGGAATTCGAATTCTTGTGTATGAGATTCAATATATAGAGAATAGGGACATCGAAATAAAATCGCAATCAAATCGTAAAGTAGAAACTTTTAATTCCTATTTAATAAAACACTTCAGACTAAATCTACAACACTGATAAAAGCAATAATTTTAAGACACCAATATGAAAATTTTCAATGTAAAGAAGATATTTTATATTCACTGTCAAGAAAAAAGAATAAAATAATGAAAGGAACACAAATTACCTTGGAAACTATTGTTACATGAGCGAAGTCCATGGAATATAAACAATTAGAAATGTACAAGACTCGCGAGACCTAAGTTTTGTAGTGATCTAACCTCAGTTCTAACCCAATTGTTAACTAGGTTATTCAATCCTCAATTTCTGTTTTACATTATATATTAAGAACTTCCAGCCACATATGAAGTTTCCCTTTATGTTTACCATACTCAGAACCTCTACGACTAATGCGCTTACTTAGTGGCGGCCCAGTTATTTTTAATTTATTTGTAACATTCTAAATTTAACTGGTAAAATAAATAATATTTGATTATTTATAAATAATTTCATTGCATCATTAATGTACCTTAGAAGAATTTATGAAAACACAAATCGTAGCGAAGATCGTGGCTTAATAAAAGAACATGATAAAAAATCTTGTTTGTAGCGAATTAAAGTTTTTCAAATAATTATCACTGCCATATAAAATATTTTATCAGAGAGTATTATTTAATATTAGGACTTGACACTTGACTCCAACTTTATTTTCCTAAGTATGAAATATTGACATTGTGGATGATTATCCGAGAGATACAATTGAATCTTCGTTTCTTGATGTCTCTGTTTTCTTTATATTAAGTATCATTTCAGGAATCCCTTCAACGTATAGAACATCTACCCTTTGTTATTTTCCCATTCTTTTTATTAGCTTACTTTCTCTCTATATATACATGTATCCATGGAATTTAGAAATCTGTTTTTCAAGGCCTTTTACACAATCGATTTTCTCCAATCTTTGCACACTCACTCATTCTCAATGACAATAAATGATTATGTAAAAATTTGAACGAAAAAATCTTTTCAAGATCCCAAATGGGAAAAAAACGGAAAATTCGGAGTTCCCGAACAATATTAATTGCAAGATATCTACTTATAAATTATAAGTAGTTTATATTAATTTTTATTGTTTTATTAAAATTTTTTAAATTTTAAAAACTTTGTTGGCAAAGTAGAGTTCTGTCTGCATAAAGAATGGATATATAAATTTAATTTTTTGATTTACTGGTTTACATTGTTGATTCACTTACTGATTCTCGGACTGTGAACCTTCAATCGGAGGCATTCAGTTAGACAATTATAATTTTTTTATTGCATTTACCATATTTTAGCAGATAGGAATATTTTATACTGAACTTTTAATGCCTTTAGAATATAATGTAGTCTAATAATTGGGACCTATTCCGTCATAATGAATTTTAATGAATAAAATCAAAGGGCCATGAATATATTCGACGAGATGAAAATAATTTATGAAACACGCGACCACAATAAATGAAACAATCAGTGAGAAGAACTTTAACAAAACTTCCGTTGAGGTGATTAACAAGCCTTATGTTTCTAAGTCACATCCACCTTTGGCACCCATAATTATATTGAATAATAAGGCTAGATTATTTATCACTTCCTGGACAACTGTTTATGATGAATTTTTTAAAGCAAAATTGATCGATTTCAGAACACATTTTCCTGTACCTTTCTTCATACCCCACACACATCGGTAAAAGGTTATTCACATGAACAATGATGTTTACCATCTCTTATTGATCTCTTATTATGCGCATTTCTAACAAAATCAAGGACGGGTTAACTAACATATCAACAAGAAATTTTATCAACCCGACGAAAACTTACACCAATATTTTGATCATAACTTGTACATAAAATGTCTAAAGATTAGCAAATTACGGAATAGGTCCCAATTATTAGACTACATTATATATGAAATGCATTAAAAATTCAGTATAAAATATTCCTATCTGCTAAAATAAAGTTAAATACAATAAAAATTTTATAGTTGTCTAAGTGATTGTCTCCGATCGAAGGTTCATAGTCCGAGAATCAGTAACCGAATCAACAATGTAAAAGATAACAAAGGGTAGCTGCGTTATACGTTGAAGGGACATTCCTGAAATGATACTTAATATAAAGAAAATAGAGACAACAAGAAACGAAGATTCAATTTAATGTTCACAGTCTTGAACATCATTTTGGTTTTAATTAATTTTTGACATCTGTTCGAAAATGTTGTACTCATCGATAATCAATTATCCATAAGACTCTATAATTATTTAACCGTTTAAATTTCACTACCACAATAATGAATTTTAATGAATAAAATCAAAAGATCAAATGACCATGAATATATTCGATGAATGGATCAAAAATGGTTATTTGGTGGAATATACCGAGCAAGTAATGGACACGTTTGTCGGATCGATCTCGATATCAAGGTAAAGTGCAAGTAAACAAAAAAAATCAGACTGGTATTTGATTTTCGAGAGTTAAATAAATATGTCGACGTATACAGTGGTTCTTTAGATGTGTGCACGGAAAAATTACGTGAAAGGATAAGAAAAAGTAAAATGTTTTCTATATGGCGCTTTCAATCATGTATGATTAATAGTAAAAAGTTTGCTTAGGCTCACATGAAATTTTGTCTTAATACGGTCTCTACGATCCTGGCAAGAGTTCTTGAAGTAGATGCCAATAATATCGGCGGAAAAGTATATAGAAGCTAGCCAATCAAATGCGAGTTAAAAATTTATCCAACTCTATGTCGCGTCGAGAGCTTTATTTCTGATGTAGATAATTAATGGGTATTTATCCAGTTGCAAAATGGTTAGCTTAAACTCGAAATTGTGTAGAGTAACTGCCAACCTAGTGTAACACAAATTTTTTGGTAACCTGAAGATAACTTGTAATGAAATAATCTGACTTGAGTAAATAACAACCCACATTTAAAAATTTTCTTGTATATTATAGAAATGTGAAAATTTATGAAAGTAGAATTGACAATGATAAATATTCATCGCAATTTTCAAAATACCACGACGAAGAGAAGACAGAAGTGGCTATTGCAAATAATAACAAGTTGTAAATTGTCACTCTCACAATCACAGGTTTAGAAGACTTAAAATGACTTAGGTTTACATAAGGTTGAGAGATAAAGTTAACCGACGATACGCGTCATAACAGAAAATATTTCTTCATATCAATAAAACCTATCTTGGAAGTATTTGCATTTTTATGGTACAAGTAAAATTATATACAGTTGGATAGATAATCCAAAAAAGCCACTGGCCTAAAATCGGTTAAAAATTGAATTGTTATAACAAAAAAGAAAGAAAGAAAATCAAAATTTAAATGCTCAAATGATATGTATCAGTGTATTTTACAAACCTGGTTCCTTGGAAGTAGTTGTGAGGAATGAGTATCATACACTTCTGAATACACGGGACATGAATTAAGTAGCTGGATTTCAATATTCGAATTCTTATGATAATAAGTAGGATTGTTGAAATTCGTTGCCCGTTTGATAACACGTCGAATATAATTTCTGTACATTGCAATGCCGAACGCAACAGCCAGAAGAAGCACAATCATAACGATAGTTGTTACAAATCCGACAACCAAATACACATTTACTGCAGCTCTTTGAGATTTAGATATAGCAGTAGTTGACTTGGCTTGTCTTTTGTTGGAATATTCTGTAACAGGAATTTTATATTTAGGTAAAAATGACCAATTTATTTTCTATATTAAATGAAATATATTCTAAATAATCAGTTTCAACAGGCCAACTTGATTTGCTGAAACTAGAAAAGTCGATCCAGTTGATGGTCAGCACCATTAAAGATTAAGTGATTGATAAATTGATAAAATGTCTCACAATAGTCAATAAAAACTACAAATTGCAATTAAATATCCATACAATGTCATCTGCGTCTATAAAGAAGACTCAAGGTCGTCTCCAATAAAGTTCTTTGCACCAGTTATTCATAGAAACAAGATTGTATTTCACTTCACTGTTCTGCTCAGTCTTTCTTTAGTAACTGGGATTTGATAGTCTCTAAAGAGGCTGAATGTCGAGTGGAGGGAATTATCAAACTAGGCTACCAAACCTCTAGAATTTATATTTCATCCATGGAGGGATACTTCTTTAACTAAATTTACCATTAAATGTGACATTTAACTGTGTTCCTAATTCCATCTCAATGTATATGATGTGCATAACAATTTCTTAGATTCTTACAGAAGAATAAATGATTCAGCAATGAAGCTTTGTACTTATAGCAAATAAACCATTTAGGTGAAAAGGTAAATTTAATTTTCTATGTAATCACCATACACTGTTAAATACTTAGTCCAGAGATCCACCAACAAAACTAGACAATTTTCAGAAACAGCTGTCTTCTTTTCATAGACAAAATCCTTTACTAATCTAATGATATCTTCTATTAATTCAATTCTTAACCCTTATAAAAGTTTCTTCAAAAATTTAAACAACAAGCAATGTCAATAAGGTTTGTCTTGTCAATGTAATTTATGGTTCGATAGGCAGAGTACACAAGTGTAGAAGAGTAAGATATTAGGATTCTGTCTAAACTTTCTCACATCCTTAACCAGTACACTGTAATATTGAAGATTTCGTTCGCGTCTCAAAATATATAAATGCAAGACATTTTCGATGAGATGGCACTAAACAGAGTATTTTCTGTAGCCTTTCTTCTGGAAATATACATTTTTTAAACTGACGCTTATTATTTAGAAAAAAAGGGTTTGAGGTAAATCATCCTTCGTTATAATACTCTAAAATTACAACCAAAATCATCAAACATTGATAGATTTATATTCCATAGTTGCATTTGCTTTTCTCTTTTCTAATTTAGTCTACTTAATAGCTCTCTCTTAGTGATTAATCTCTTCTTTCACAAAATTCTTTAAATTTTCCAATTCCCCTTCTATAATATTCTGATGTTCTCCCCTTCTTTCTTCAGCAAATACACTTTCCTGTCTTTAAGAATAGTAACCTTGTATGATGCTTCACTTCCATGGACTTCTTTCAGTTCCCGCCTATTGACTCGGTACTCTTAAATTTTATGAAACGTATTTAGGTATACGAAGCGCCCTATTTGACGATATTTCTTCATGACAACCCTAAAATATATTTTTTTACGGAAGGTCTTATCGTATTTACGGTAGGAATACCTGTGATATTATTTATTATGCTACCTTAACTTATAGTGATAATTATAAAATCCTTTACAGTATACAGTAGAATCTCAATTTAAAGTACATCTTCGTTCATGGTACACTTTTTTAACAAAAAATTCCGCACAAAGACTTTTACCTATATAACGTCCTTCACTAAAGTAACACACATACGACATTGTATACTGTTTTCATAATATCCAGTACATTTTCATAATTATTGATAATTTTTTAATTTTCAAAAATAGGAATTTATGTTTCTTAAAATTTCGGATTATCATCGAAATTAAAATAAAATAAAAAAATGAAACTTTGTTTAAATAACAAATTTTAGCTTTTGTAGATTAATAAAGTTTTGAAAGTATAATAATCAAATACTAATAGCAAATAATATTAATAGTAACTAATCAATAATTAAGTCTTTATTTTAATTTCTTTTTTTTCAGCCCAATGACATAAATCCACAAAAAAGATTTACCATTGATATTGCCAACAAATATAAAATTGTAAAAGTTAGTGTTACTAAAGGCACGGTACAAGCAGTGAAAGATAGAAAAGATGACCTAATTGGTGAGTTTAATTCGAGTCGATCCGTTAAACCTAGCAGAATCTTTAAACAGAGCGACATCGACATTATTCTATATCGCGGGTTTGTTAGTGATACCCAATCAATGGGTCAATACTAAAGGAACATGCCTTAAAAATAGTCGACCAACTCGCAATCAACACATTTTCTGCTTCCGGTGGATGGTTAATTAAATGGGAAACTCGGAATAACATAAAAACATACAAAATAAGTGACGAGGTTGATTCTGCTAATACATAAAGCACTGCTAAATGGATACCAATCTCTTATTCATACTCCGAACAAAAACATTTTAATATGAACGAACTCGAATATATATAAAATGCTTAACAAAGCCGAAGATTTATACTAAGATGGTAAGCAAACACAGGATCGTGTAAGTCGTTTTAAATTGTTCAGTTGAGGGGGAAAACTGCCTCCTATAGTTATCAGAAAATCAAAGGCCCCGAGATGTTTAAGAAACCAGGATAAATGTAAAGTATTATGCTAGTTCAAAAGCATGGATAAAGACAAGCTTGTTTAATAAATATTTAAATAATGTCGAAGAATACTTTAGGAGATTTAATAGAAAGGTTTTACCTTTTATTGACAATGCACTTGTTCATATACCGGATCCCGATATTGTTCTCAAGTATGTTAAAATTATCTTTTTCCAGCCTAATCTTGCCAGTCCAATACAACCTCTTCAAGCAGTAGTTATATGAAGCGTAGAGATCAGATGCAAGAAATTTCAAATATGGTCCTCACTCGAAAATATTTAATCAAACACACATCCCTCAGAGGTAGCCAGCCAATTAACAATTTTAGATGCGATAAAATTTCTATCAGAGTTTGAATGATACTTCATCATTGGCAATACAAAAATTCTTTGAAAAGTGTTGATTTGAAAACGCTAGTTTAGGCATGTTAAATGAAACTGGTGATTTGATGAAAGAGCTTGAAAATTTGGGTTGTATCATCGTCATGAATCCAATGGTTTGATGATAGAGAAAATTATTCCAACTCTCGAAGTTTGAACAATCTTACTTCGAACTTGAGTTTGGAGAAGAATACTTGTGTTGGAATCAAAAAGCCTATTGCAAGAAGCAATTATCTGATCATTTATTCAAGGAAAAAGGAGTTGTTTACGAAGGAAATATTTTCTTGGGTATGAAGCAGAAAGTAGTGGGAATAAAATATGAAAACATGAAACTGCTTGTCACAATAGAATTTGTTGTAAAAAGACCAAATAAATAAATAAATACTATAGTTTTCTTTATTTGTATATTTTAGAAAATTTTATTTCGCTAAACAAATTTCTAAATAAAGTACATCTCAAATGTAGGTACATGTTTTCAAATTTAATCATGACAAAATGCCTGTACTTTAAATAGAGATTCTACTGTACTTATATTGTATTAAAAGTTCCCTTTCAGTATCTAAAAAAATAAAGCAAACATTGAACTCTTATATATCAAAGTAGCTACCAGGAGAAACGGGAGAACAGCTTTTCTCGTCTGCTAAAAGATGAGAATAATCAGGACATGCACAGCGAAACTTGATATTATTTTCTAAATTCATGGAGCTTGGCAAACATAAATACTGACAAGTGTGGTTTTGACAAACATTCTCAATGTGTTCCGGTTGGGCCAGTTGATGAAATAATTTAACGCCCATAGGTTTTGGTGAAGAGACTAGAAGCTTTTCTTGGCCGGTTTTCTGTAGAAACAAAAAAAACGTTAATATTAATATCTATAATTTCTAAAATCTAAATTTATCCATTATAAATAATATATTTGTTGATGAAATTGAGAATGCTATACATTAAAATTTGATAAAATGTGCCAGGGATTTTCATAGAAAATTTGATAAAAATTGAAATCTGAGAGTTATGAATTAATATTAGTAAACAACAAATAAAAATTCCTTAATAAACATTTTAGTGTAACGTATCTATTAACAACATTACAATTTGAATGTAAACATTTATTAACAACACAAACAGATTCTTTACAACAATTCTCAGAGAGCATCTTTCTTGGATTGATATTGTTTTTCTTTTTGTATTCAAATCCAAAAATAAATTAATGGGAAAATTCTTATATTAACTTTTAATTTTTTTAAATAATTTATTTTTAAAATTTTTGATATTAATTTTTAAAATAAATAAATTTTAAAAATAAACATTAATTTTTAAAATATATTAAATTTAATAAGTAAAAATCATTTACTAAAAATATTACTAAACTTCATAATTATAAAACTTTAATTAATTAGTACTTAAAATTAATATCATTAGATTCAAATAATCAATCAATAACATATCAACCCCATCTGAGTAGGAGAGTCACAAATCTAAACAGCATACAAACAACAAACTTACAACATTCCAAACTTTCCCTCACAGTATGGCTTCAAAAACTTCTATTTTAACTCTCCTACGTAAATAAATATGATTTTAATAACATGCAATTTATTTAATTACAAAAATATGTTTCTTTTTTAAATTATTAAATATATTTTAAATTCAAATTGAGACTTTCAATTTCTGCTTATCTAAAGACCAACGTGACTTATTATAAACGCTTTGGTCCTTGTATTATTCAATAAAAATGATATAAGAGATTCATCACCGGAATATACAATCGCAAGATCAAATTGAATTGGATGTAAACTTCCCTGAAGTCAGAGATTGCAAAGAATCTTCAAAATTAAAAAAAAATCAATGTTCAATGTGTTGTCTGCCAAAGATTTTGGGCAAAGAAATAAATTATTCAACATTAAAATTACAAAAAACTGAATATATGAATACATTAAAAGCCAGATGAATTTAGGTTTGCATACGACACTGTTTCCACAGAAAACATTAAAATAGATTCCACAGGATAATCGATTTAAATTATTAAATAGATATTTACAAAGTGTCACCACACGGGAAATAAAAAACTTTATGATAATATAAATTGTATAATAAATTTTATTTAAATACAAGTGGGGTTCAATAATTAATTAAAAATAAAAAACTTGTCCTATTATATTCAGGCAATATTGTATAATATGCTCTAAAGTCAGTTCATGTAACTCAATCTGATCTTGCAACTGCATATTCCGGTGATACCATGACATATGAAATCACCGGAATTCGAACTCCAGTGATTTTAAAAAAAAGTGATACTTAATTTGCGAAAGGAATTTTCGATTGTTTCATTACAATTGCTTCACAAACTAGCTTTTTAACAATTTCTTTAAGTGTGCTGACGTTTTTTCCTCGATTATACTGTGAGGATTTAGGAAAACTCTTCCAAAATTTTGAAATAGATTCTAACAAAATATTTTACATATATCATAATCTAAAGATTAAAATATTACATTTAAAAGGAATAAATTAATATTAAATTTAAAAAATAGAAGTTATTGTAAAAACAGAAATGTTTACATAAAACTTAAAATACTAAAATTTATAAATTAAATATATTTGAGAACGAAGTTAAAGATAAAATTTTCAGAAAACTTAAAAAGAGTTTAACAAGTTTTACAAAATTAAATACAATATTTAAAATACAAATAAATGTCACATTAAATATTAATATAAAATATTCGATGAGTTTTTAATAAAATATTACAGCTTTAAAAATACAAAATTAAATAAAATACTAAATTTCAAAAATAATAAAATTTACATTTAATTACACTATATTTATATTTAAAATTCATTTTGATATTATTGGTTTGTGCAAGAAAAATGAAAAAGTGTTCCTCGGAAATTTACATAAACAAAACTTGTTTAAATATTATGTTATATTGTTGTTATTAAATAAGTCTCAAAAATGTCTTCATCTGAGTTTTAATCAGAGCACAATCACGAACCTAACATATACTGTAAAATCTATGGAGTAATTCCTGAATCAATACAAACTTTGTGTGCCTCCTCTTGATTTACCTTTAACTGGACCGGTTGCACAGTACCTACGAAAATCGCAGATGCTGTTTGATAGTTAAAGTTTAAATTCCTAGCAGCATTCGGTAACGGTTGCCTATCGACGCATACCATTCATATCAAGACTTTTGGTATTCGAATCAATAAATTGTCATCTGGATTGTTGGTTTGGCTCAGGAGTGTCGCCACCTTCTATCTTATCAAAAAGATCGATGAATCTAACAACTACTTTATGAGTCCCAGAATCTACAGATATCAGGCTTTCCATGCAATTATTAAAAAAGGAAAATATGAAAGGAAGATCTATAAGATTAAATTAAAATTTCATAATTAAATAATATTGAAAAAAATACTATTTACTTATCTTTTAAAGCAGTGCATTTGTTTTACAATTAAGTAGATCTAAGGTCGCCATGTTTATCAATGGTGCCTAGAAGATAAAGTGTCTTTTCGTACATGAAAACGTCTCATTATCTTCAGTTAATTTAAAGGTTGTCATTTATTCATTGCCATACAGAAAGGATACTTTACAACTACTTTAAATTTATAATTCGGACAGGGTTACATTGCATATGAAAGTTTTTATTAGAAAATCAGAAAAATTATTTAGATTTGCATAAAAGATAAGAAAAACCTTAAATCTCCTTTTAAAAATTCAATTTTTATACAACGACCTTTTTAAATATTTGGTCATTGAATGATTCTTTTCTGTGGAAACTGTTTATACAAATTTATTTGTAATAAATTTGAATGACAGATTTATCTAGATTATGTTATTTTAATTTAAAGGAATAAGCTTCATGAATGATTCTTTTCTGTGGAAACTGTTTATACAAATTTATTTGAAATAAATTTGAATGACAGATTTATCTAGATTATGTTATTTTAATTTAAAGGAATAAGCTTCATGAATGATTCTTTTCTGTGGAAACTATTTATACAAATTTATTTGTAATAAATTTGAATGACAGATTTATCTAGATTATGTTATTTTAATTTAAAGGAATAAGCTTCATGCAGCGGAAACGTATACAGTCAACCCTCCTATAACGCGGTGAGTGCGTACCGCGTTATATGGAAACCGCGCTATAAGAAACTCGGATTTAACCGTACAAATCAGTCTAATTCGTAGCGCGTTGTATGGAAACCG
>MQRK01201683.1:0-30143 GCA_001938485.1 Girardia tigrina
TCACCGGGTGGCATCAATTCATGGTGGATAATTCCTCTGTGATTCCACCAAATGCACAAAAGAACTTTTTTCCCATGGAGATTAGGCTTAGGTGTGTGTGTAGGGGATGCACCTACTGACAACCATTGTTTTTTCATACAGGGATTCTCATAGAGAACCCATTTCTCATCTCCTGTGACAATTCGATGCAGGAATGGGTCTGTGAGATTCCGATTTAAAAGAATTCCGCAAATCGATGATCGTTGAGATTTGTTAACATTGGTGAGTTTGTGGGGAACCCATTTTCCCGCTCTCTGAACTTTTCCAATAACTTTAAGATGACGCTGAACTGTAGACCAGGGAGCTCCCAATCTGCACGATATTTCCTCAATGGATTGAGTTGGATCCTCCTCCACTATAGCCAATAATTGTTTCTCATCGAAATGTGACGGTCGGCCATTTTTGGAATCATCTTCTAAATTTTCCTTGCCTCCCTTGAATTTGGCAAACCATCGCTGACATTTGCGCACAGTCAGAGATTTCGGATATACTTTATTTATGCCATAGGTGGCCTCTGTTGACTTTAAACCGCGGTCAAATTGAAAAAGTATACAATGACGCAAATGTGACTCATCCAATTTGTCTATTACCTCAATAAAATCATATGACATTTTATCTAAAAATAGGTACAAATCAAAGTTAATACACTAACTGAAATTAATAAATAAAAATGGTAGAGTCAAAATAATGTAGGCGGCAGTTAAACGATTTAGAAAAATATATCAAAAAAACGACATAACATTTGGGTACCCCTAATAATAAATAATGTACCAAGTTTGAGACTTTTATCCCATTTTTATAAATTTTACTGTACAATGTTTATATTCTGACGATGAAATCAATTATTTTTGAACAGCTTGGAAAGAATGAAGAAATTCAAAACGAAATGTATTTTTTCAGTGTGTGATTGTTTTGCATTGACCCAATGTGTTATTATACTAATATTATTATACTGGTGTGCTGTTAGTTGTCATCTTTATCATATGTCTCCGTTACCTTGTAAAGTACGGAACGAGAAAGAAAACATATTGTTTTCTCAAATGACAATTGACAGCTACTAATGGTTGGTTTGCGAGAATGGAAATGATTGCATTTAGTACATTATTTAATAATTTTAAGAAAAAGTGAAATAAAATTATTGTAATATAATAATTGGATAAATTTTATTTATTTTTGGAAAGTTTCCATATAGTGTACTATCTTAGTGCATTTTGTGACCTGCTGATGAGATACTTATTATCTCAAAACATGTCCTCTTATTTTTAACCCTTTTATATATATTTTACAGTACAATGTATCTATATATATATATATATATATATATATATATATATATTTACATATTTTTGTTAATTAATTGTTAAAAGTTGTTCTAATAAAAAAAATCCAGTAAAGCGGAAACTCCACACAAATTTTTAAAAAAATATTGATTGAATTTGAAATACCATTTGATTTAATTTATTAACATGAGCAACGCGAACACTCCATACCTAAAACAACTTAAAATCAAAACCGGTAATGTTAAAAGAAGTGTTAAAGAACATAAAATGTATGAATGTGAAATAGACAGACAAAACGAAAAGATTCGAGAAACGGTTGTAGAAAACCAAGACGCATTGCAAAATGTTGGAAGACTTGCAGCAAATGGTACCTGATTTTAAGACAAAATTGACGAATTCCATCTTCGATTTGGAGTACATTATCCAGGATTCCGAGTTTCATTTAGCGGAGAAGACGGAATTGGATAGAATCTATGTTTACTACAATAAAGTAATTGGTGAATGTTTTGTACCTTAATCGATCCCAGACGACAATAGAGAACAAGAAACGATCCTCGGAAGGGCCAAAATTAATGATTGATTGAAAAATCCATAACAATTATTACAAACTTTATTATATACTAAAACCTAGAGATAACTATTTCTTCATGTGATTTTTTTGTTAGTGAACTTGTAACTTTAACATTACAGAGACCTCTTGTAGAACTCAGATCAATGTTTATTATTGTACGGACCTCAAAACTTCTCCCAGCTCTTTCCTTATCTAAAACTTATACTAAAACAATTGATATACTAAAAAATTATAAATAAATAAGACATCTATTCCAAATATATAAATATAATAATATTTTTATTAAACATTTTAGATAATTATTCAGTTAAAAGTTGATTTATTAAAGGAAATACCTCAAAATTTATAAGAATAAACAAAAAAAATTTTATTTCATTAATTTTCAAGTGGATTTTGCTTAAGAAAGTCTTTAATGAATGTAAAACTTAATTGAGTCTTTCGTCCAAACATTTTATCTCCTTTTTATTGGAAACTCACAAGCGTAAACATTAGAAGATAGAGACTCCAGAATAAATCTTATTCAATTATTTAATATAGAACAAAAATTGTTTACGTCACAAAATAAATAATTAAAACTAAGAAAATCGCTTTTGTGTTTAAAGGTTACAACAAAATCTAATTATAAAGGGACAAAATTCAGAATAAATAATTTCAGCCGAAAGATTTGATAAATTTTGCCGATCGTTCGTCGCTCTTGAAAAATATAAAAATATATTTCTTTTTTACTGTCTATAAAAATATAATAAAATTATAAACAGTCAATTAAAAATTATCTTTTTTAAAATTAGACAATTAAATTCCAATTGTGGGCTTGATAACTCTTCTTTATTTTACTTTAACGTTTCTAATATCATTTGTAGATTGCTTGGAAACTCTTGTTATCATTTATATTTGTTTGTTGGTGATTGAAGTCTTGTACATCGTTCCTGTTCCCCATCATTAGGATCACAGTTTTTTGGTTCCTTATGTCGTACACGGCATTCGTTGCGACGATTCGGCACAGCTTGGAACACTTTAGTCTAGAAACCAACTATAGTTTTCCAGGGACACCACTTGGAGGTATGTTTTGACTGACTCGCGCAGATTGCCGAAGCAACTGATAACCATTTTTTAAGTTTAAAATCAGTTCCAGTAATGCAATCCACACCTCTGATTTTATTATGAAAAGAACTAATTCGTTTAAATCCGCAAAGTGATTCATCCAATTGTTGAGGATTTCTGTTATTGATATATTCTTATAAAAAAACAAATAATATAAAATCTTTATTTATATTTATATAAATTTACAAAATAAATAACACAGAAAGTTTTATTACAACGTTAAGGCCCCTGGCCGATTTTATACTTACTGAGAACATTTTGCAGTTACTCAGTTTTAATAAAGAATTTATATATTTTCTCGATTGTACTATATATTTCCAATATAGCTGTTTTTATTTATTGCGCCATATATTTTCAATATAGCAGTTTGTTCTTTCTTTAGAATTAAATAGATATATTTTCAATATCTAATAAAAAATATGTGTATTTTATAAAATTTTTTCACTTTTTATAGTACTTCTCCTCATTGATTTTTACCGATTAAAGGTCAGTTCATTTTGATGCAAATACAAAATTACGTAGCTTTACTTCTGACCATCGTATTTCATGACGCTGGCATTTACAAATAACACAGCCTACGTCGATAAATAATAAATCACCTTTATTTCCATTTAAGGACAAATTATTTAAAACTTTTTGTACTTTTTAATTAATTTTTAATTAATTTCTTAAATAATTAATAATAACTAACTTTTAAATTATTTAAATTATTTTAATTCTTTATCATTTCTTGACTTTTATCTTTCCTCTGATATCTTGATTTTATTATTTTATTTAGCTGTTTATATAAAAATAAGATTTTACTTTTATTAAACATAAGTATTCCACCTATGAAAACATAAATATTTATCATTATTATTTATTTACAAAATACACTAACTATAGATTTTAAAATATAACCTCAACACAGTTATACTAAAGTATTTTGATATAAGATGTAAGTAATGCAATGGTCATGTGACTGAATTTATTAAATCACTGAACTAAGAACATGAAAAAGAGTAACGAAACGTCTGCTTATAAAATTTGAAATTATTATTTAATGTTTATGTTTTATTTAAGTTTTATTTTTACTGTCGAATCACAAATTGTGGCCCTAAAGAGGGCCGTATATTTTTCTCGGTTTGCGGCGTTCTTAGCCAACTCTCCCGGTAGTGGCAGTTTTACTCCCGTCTGGATCTCTCTGCTCGTGATCGTCGACTTTTTGTTGTAATGCGCCAATCGACTGGCCTCATTTTCAATCCGCTCAAACACATCGTTCACAAAACCGTTTTTTGATCAACATGGGTTTGTCGGAGATGCCAGTGTCTGGGTGCACCTGTCGCAGGAAGAATTCTATCATTTGTCTTTCTTCTTCGGTTTTCGATTCGGGAATTGATTGAGATATTAGAGATTCTTGGATTTTCTTCAATAATTTTGATTTTAATGTCGTTCGAGCCGACTTTGCCGATATCAAAGAAGAAGCAGTGCATCGCGTACTCTGATAATTGACAAATCTCTTGTCGAATATCGTTACTATATTCTTCGGTTTTATGTTCTTGTTTTTGACTTTAGATTTCTCTAAAATTCTCGGATTCGATTTCGGTGCATGAGATTCACTTTTCATTTATTTTATTTTCAATAACAATAAAAAAATCGATATTCGAATAATTTTTGTTTGCAACAAAAATTCTCACAATAAAAGCTCCCTGTCTTTCTATTTGACCTCAGCCGTTCGGCCATGGATGTACCCCATTATAAACAAGCCTTCGCCACAACTCTCTATTTGTAGCTTCTTTTCTTTATATAAATCACTGAACTAAGAACATGAAAAAAGAGTAACGAAACGTTTGCTTATAAAATTTGAAATTATTGTTTAATTTTTATGTTTTATTTATATATTTTTTTACTTCTAGTTATTATAATAGAAACAAAGTTATGATTAACATAATTTGCAATATATAAAAACTAAAAGTATAAATTATATAATTCGTAATTGAAACAAAAGATTAGATCTAAAAAATTTATAGTATAAAAATTAATTGAAGATAATGTATTTTTATTTTATAAATTAAAATTAATTATAAATTATTTCAATACTAAATAATAACTTATTCCTTATATTCTGAAAAAGTAAAATATTATTAATGTAATAATTTTAAAATAAACCCAAATTAAAATTAATAATATACAAAACAGTATTTTTAAAAGTAATTTTTATGTCTTTAAAATATGTAATCTATTTTTAATAAAATAAATTTATATTTTATTTGGTTTATTTTGATTTTTAAAAAAAACTAAAAAAATTAAGAAATATTATAACAATAAATTAGAATTAGTTTGAAAAGAAATTTTACATTTTATTTGAGTATGTAAAAGTATTAAAATATTATTAAATCTGTTTAAAAAGCTCCAATGGAAGATCTCTTGAGAATCATACGATACGTTTCCTTTATTTTCTTGGCAAACCTCTTATTTCTATTAAAGGGTCTCAATTTTGAATGAAGAATTTTTAATTACAATTCATTTTCTAAAGATTTTATTTATTTAATAGAATATTACTTACATCAGACAATTTGTGCATTATTATATTCTAATAAATTTCCATTTAATGTTAAATAAATTTTTCTAAATATATTTAATAAATATAATAGATACTAATAAACAAAATACATATATAATAATTAATAACATGAAAAATCATTTGATAGTTTTAACAGTGAACAACAAAAAAATAATCTGAATAACCATTTATTATTTCACTAAAATTCACCGCGTGTTTCGTTCTATTTCGTTATTATTAAGAACATTAATTGGGTTTTCTTTACATTTATTATTATCACAATTTGAATTGCCACTAGAACAATTCTCCGTAAAACTTGCGTAGCTCGTCATCGTTCTTGATTGGTAATCTTTCATAATATTCTTTAACGTCTTATTATTCAAACAAATTTAAATTACAATTTAATTATTACAAAAATAATTTATACTTTAAATTTAAAATATTTTCTATTTATTTTAAGAAAATATTATTTATGAAATATTAGTTTAATTTGAAAGTGATTATTTAAATTTTAATAATTGATTGAACATCCCGACGTTTTAAAATATTAATCTACCATCTGGGTGGGAGAAACACAATCCTAAAACAACATACCAACCAACGCACAATAAACACCATTCAAAAATATTCCTTACAGTTATAATTTCGTTAAATTTTCAGTTAGTTAATACACAATCAACTGTTGAGGTATATATAATTTTCAATGAAGTTGCCTTAAAAAATTTTTGTGAGACTTTATTCAAAATAATTGAAAGAGACCAAATTAAGAATTCTCAGCCTAGTTAAATAATTAATTTACCTGTAGATAAAAAGTGGAGGATAAAATGTAGTTGTATATTAAGATTAAAAATTCTTTCAAACTTTATTCTGAAGAATTCAAACATGTAAAGAATTTTATTCTTCAATCAATAAATAATCTTTTAATTTTAAAAATTATGTCTGAGTCATTTAAAGTTGAAAATGTGTTTAGTAATAAATCACGTACACATTTGAGTTTGTGTTCTAACGTTTTTTATGGGTATACATGTAATGGATACAATGTCACATGTATTGGAGAGACTTCCTGTTACTCTGAAAATGATTCCAAGAACAAGCTTGTTGAAGGATTAAGAGTTATATTGCTTATCATAGGAAAATTTGTGCATATAAATTGAGTATAAATGATTTTAAAATACTGGTCAAGCACTTAAAAAATTAGAGGGTGTGCTGTGAAGTTTTTCAAATAATATCTGGATGAAAACCGCGTCTCTATACTAGACTTTTTTTACTTAAATTGTTGACTAATAATTTGCGTAAATCGTCTGACACGATTCCGTTGACGATGTCCGTACAACATTTCGCCGCGTTATCCATTGATGTAAATTGATGAAAATTTACTAATTTGATTTCTGAGACGAGTTTTTTTAGATTTCATTCTTTTAATAAATTAAGGAAATCGTCGGTCGATTTGCAATTTTTCGTGAGTAATAAAGCATAATCGAGTGCTTGTTCGATGAGAATAAAAATTTTACCCCTTTTTTTAATATTATAGAAAACACGATTTATTGGAGTTATTTACCATCAGAAAGAAATCGAGATCGTTTTTAACAAATTTTATTTTTATTTAAAAAACTTGAATAAACTTTTTTTTATTTTTACGAAAATTGTGATTAAATTTCATCGAACAAAGACACTCTTACACATAAATATTATACACACTCAAACATCCAATCAAATTTCCTTATTTTTCATTTTTATTGGACAGACAGACACATTTAATCACATTTAAACACACATACGATCTATCAACACATTTACATTTACACACATACATGATTACATAATTTACAATTATGTCATGATTTGATGACTAATAATCACCAAATAAATTCCCAAATTAAAATAAATAAAAAAACCAAATTGAAAAAAGATCCACCAAAAAAAGACGAAACAGAAAACCAATAATTAAAATATTGCGCCAAAATGAACCAATATATATCTGTCACAAAATTGATAAAAATACACTTAAATCGATTTCACGACAATAACACAACCAAATAAATTTTATTTCAACAAAATGATCGAACACTTCTTTTTGATAATTAATAACTCGATGTATTGGTTCTCTCCTTTCATTATTTAAGTTAATTACTTTTCTTAATTATTTAATTTTATATTATTTTTAATTATTTAATTTCATTATTTTTATTAATTATAATTTTTTTATAATTTATTTATGTATTTTTCCTAAAATGGCAAAATGTTCGGTTAAAGTAACAAATTTTCCGTTCCAATATCTTTTAATACTAAAATCAATGTTCAAATGACACTCTCAACCAATTTGTTAAGAGTTTTAGATTAATTTAATGAAATAGATTATATATTCACCCATTTCACATATATAAGCAGGTTTAAAGTTAATAATAAGTGATCTAATGGGGACTGTAAAACCTTCGAATTATATTATCATAAAATATATTTTGAAATGGTGTTCCTTTTGTTATTTATTATATTTTTTTATTAAAAATAGTAACTTAATTTATTTTAACATGAATATGTTATAATTGAGATTATAAGATGAGTTATGTCAGGTTGTATTCGAAAGTAGTTCAATTTTTAATTTTTTAACAAACAAAATTCGAAAAAAATTTTTACTTTCTTTAAAAATTTTCACAATCGTTTCGCCGATTTATATATTTAAACTTAATGTCAAAACTTAAACATTTCTTCTTTCAAATTTTAAAAATTACATTTCAACAAACTCTTATTTTTTAGAAATTTAAATTTTGAAAATTGCATTTTAAAAAATTAATTTAAAAAAATTCTTTTACAATAATTTTTGTGGATGGCCTTGATCGACTACCGCAGGGTAAAATCCCGATCGGAGCGGCCGTCTTCGCCCGCACAACCACCAACACGAGGATCGAACTTGAATCTTCAGATTCCGTCAAAACGGGAAACTCGTAAACATGTTCAACAGTGTTTTCGGCTGATATCGTCCGTCTCCACGAATCCTCTTCGTACCACTTCCGGCAAGATCATCGTCAAAATCTCATCGATTCCAATCTGGATACGCAGGCAATCAATTTATCGATCTTTCTTCTTCGCTGACCACCGATCGATGACGACAACAAATACTCGAACGATCGGCGATAATTGCCGATCATCTGGTTGATCTTGGCGACGACCGATCGATGCAACTCGCTGACACAGTGCACTTTGTCTCGGCTGGATCAACGAACACGAGCACATCGATCGACAAATCGATCTTGTTCGAGTGGCGCATAGAATCGACCGGGGTGAAAGTGACAATCGGAGTCGTGTGGTTGTCGGACCGGCGCCAGTCACTGTAAGAGAACACAGCGTCCATGGCAACCGGGTCGCTGATTGTTGCCGATTGGCGGCCAAGTTTCCCGATTAACTGATCGATCGTCCAATCGCAATTGATTCGATTACTGAAATAAATCGATTTCTTCATCGATAGTTCTTTGATTCGAAATACGAGTTCGTTTGGGTGAACGAAAATATGATTTTTGCCACTAGAATTTTGATTGTCGTTATCGTTATTGATTTTGTTGTCGTTATTGACGAGTTCGAATGAATGGAAACTCATTCGACCAGTTATTCTCAACGGAATGTCGGATCGATTGTGTGACTCGATAAACACCAAATTCATGGGGAAATTGTGATAATCTATTGAAATTGGAAATTATCAAACGATTCAGTTGTCAGACCAAAAGAATAATTAGTTTTCAAAAAAATGTATTTATTTATCTACAATTATTAAAACAAATCAGTATTAAAAAATTATTGAATCACAAATTGTTTTTTTTAGTCCGATGACGGGAAACCACTTTTTTTTAGGAAAAATTTTCTCAGTTTTGTTGGAATGTTGTTAAGTTCGAATTTCGACTTGCCATCATAAATTTATAAATAAGAAATATAGGATTTTATGTATATATATTTAATATTTATAAATACTGATAAAAATTTGTGTCACTACAATAATAATTACAGTAATAATAATAATAATTACAATAATAATTACTGTAATTTACAGTAATAATTTAAAATTAGAATTCTTAATTTATAGATTTTTTGTTTTAAAAAATTTATATTTTAAGTTTTAAAATATTTAAATCTCGAACAGTGAAACGAAAATTTACTAATGCACTGTATTCTTAAAATACCAAATACAAAAATACGAGTAAAATGTTTTATCAACAATACCAAATTTGAAAACATTATAAAAGTTCAATAAGTTGTTTAAAGTGCAAAACAAATTTTAATTTTTTCTTCTTGTTCAAAAATAGTTTGTCCTTATGGATTTTACGGTGCTGATTTCACATCTATAGTCGTAATTGCCCTATCACATACCATTGCAGAGGAACTTTTATTTCCAAGATTCTAATCATATATAATTATTGGGTTGACCAAAAAGTCATTGCGTTTTTTACTAAAATATTGATTATCAAAAAATGACATGGATGCACAAATATTTTTACACGATATACTGTCCATTATTTTCAATCACTTTCTTCCACCTTTCCGTTAGCTTCATTATTCCTGATTCATAGAAACCTTTGCTTTTTTGATAAGCTGAAAGGTAAGATCAAAGAGATTGTACGCAGTTGTGAATTATGCCAAAAATATAAAATATATACGACCAAGACAAAAGAGAACACGATAAAATTAAAAGCTGTCGAGGTTTTTAAATGTATTCATGTGGATATTTGTGGACCGTTGAAAGAGACTTCTGGGATAAATAAATATATTCTAGGCATCATTGATCAGTTCAGTAAATACATTACGTTATTAGCAATATCGAAACAAGATAATAAAAGTAATAATGTGGAATTGGATACTGAAATTTGGTTCTCCCAAGGCGATGAATTGCGGTAAGGTTTTTGAATCAAAAATGATGAAAGAGTTCGCAGAGAAACAGTATTTTGAAATTAGATTCTTCAGACCATATCATCATAACACAAACGGACAAATTGAACGACAATTCCGTACTGTGAGAGAAATGATAAATGCAACATTGCATGAAAGAAGAAGTTCAGACTTGGCAGAGATTCTACCGGAGATCAAGTTCTTATTAATTGCAACTATTGGGATGAGTCCAGCTGAAATCATTTTCGGAAGACGCATTAGCAGGGAGAAATGGGATGGATAAAATAGCAAAACATTTCAATATGAGCGGAACCAGGAGCCTATCACGTGAAGACAATTCTTCCCAGGAGATGAGGTTTTGGTAAAAGTAGAATCTAGAACAAAGATATGACGAAGAAGATACGAGAAGGAGATATGATGGGCCATATAAAGTCATTCGAAAAGTACATGATATAAGATATGTTCTGGAAGATATGTCTTGTAAAACATGTGAAAGTAAATAATTTAAATAAATAATAAATAATTTAAATAATTTATTAAATTTAAAAATTGTATGTGGAGAAAATTAAAGAATTCTTTCGTGAGGGGGTGTAAGAGAGTGTTGTTGTTAATTTTTTTCATTTTCGGAAATAATAATTTTGGTTTTTTAAAAATTTCGAATTATAATCGAAATTAAAAAAAATAATAGAAAATAGAATTAAGAAAAAGAAAATAAAAAAAGGAAAATTTGTTTAAATAACAAATTTAACCTGTTGTAGTGTTGAATAAATTTTGCAAGTCTTAATTTCATTTTGATTTAGAATGGAAGTTAATTCCCAACCTAACAATAACCTTTTTATTTTGTTTTAATAATTACTATAAAGTATTTTGTGGAAAAGATATTCAAACATGAAATAGTCAGTAAATAACTATCTTGCGTTCATTTTGTTAAAATTTCTTCAAGAAACGTCAGACAGTAAGCTTTAGTTTTAGAATCAGCAAAAAAGCATATCAGATTTTTTCCGTTTTGGCTTATGAAATTAGCTATTCAAAGGAGGTTACTTGCAATAACAGTTGTATATTCATGACAAAATCAGACGAATCTACGTTTTTATCATTATTTTCTGAATTATTTCATTTTTAAGAAATATTAGAATTAAAGTATAGACAACTTAACCCATGTATGTAGCCAGAGGAAAGCACGAAATAAAATATATTTTGAAAATTATACGGATATTTCTTCCTGACCTTAGAGGACTTGCTTATGGCTTCAATTAGACTGACTGTTTCGTTACTTGAATGTTGAAATTCATTTAAAATTTTAGTCTTTAATAAGCATTTTAGTTTTTAATTTACAATTACATTTTTAAATTAATTTAATAATAGTTAAATCCTCAGTGAAGCTTTTATTCATAAACATCGTTCTTGATTGAAATGAAAAAAGTGTCTTTTTAATTTTTCTTATTTGAACACAATTATTTAGTTTTAAAATTAATAAATCACTTTACAAATTTTAATTTACTTTAGAAATATAATATCAGAAATTGAGATTTAAAATTTTGAGCGAACCATAAGAATTATAAAACTCTTAAAAATATCAATAGACTTTCGTGTAGGAGAGACGCAATACCAAAAACCACATACCTCATACAACACGCACTGCACCATTCAAAATATTCCTTGAAATTGATATGAACTCTTTCACGACTTCCAAACGAATATGTTTTTCTACCTTAATCATACAGATATTGTAGGTGTGGTCAAGCTATTCTCCGTATAACGGTAAGGAAGCCGATTAGTCAGTGAATTGATTTATGGGATTCCTTAAAATCGTTATATATGTTTGAATAAACAAAATAACTTTCAAATTAGAATAATTATATATAATAAATAACAAACAGAAAAAAGAGTGATGAAATAGAGTTGAGACAGTTGGAAATAATTAAAAAGGTAAAATATTATTAATTTTTAGTTGTTAAACCAGAATTTTAATTAAAGATCAGAAATGAAAATGATGAACATGATGAAAATAATTTATTAAATTTAAAAATTGTATCTAGATCATGTAAGATAGGAAGTTTGTTTAGTAGTAAATCTATCACTCAAACTAGGTTATGTTACACTTTAGTTTATCAATATAAATGTAATGGGTGTGACGCCATATACATCGGCGAGACCTGTCGTCATCTCTGTAAACGGATTCAGGAACATAATCGCAGGGAAAGTGATAACAATATTGCTCAGCATAAGAAGAACTGCTTGAATAGTAAAGTTGATGTAAGTAATTTTGAGATTTTGTGTTCACAATTTGATAATTACTGGGAGAGGGTGATGAGGGAAGCATAGTTGAACAAATCTTTTGATCCTAAAATCAATGTCCAAACACCATCCTCTTCAACTTTATTGAACGTATTTTCATGATTTAAATGACATAATGATTACATAAACATTGCTTTGATATATAAACGCGAGTATATCATTGTTAATTCAGTCTGATGATGACGGTTGATCCGTCGAAATTATTAACAATACATTTTGACGAAAATTTTTTGTTTTTTAAAAATTCCTTGTCGTCATTTTTTAATTATTTATATTAAATTGTTATTTTTTCATATTAAGTACGAAATTGTTCATATTAAATGCATAATTTTTAATATTAAATACATATTTTTTAATATTAAATACATATTTTTTGATATTAAATATTAACATCAATTTGAATTAAACAATTTTTTAAAAAAATTGCCGGGTCCTGAATTTGGTAAAATGAATTATGTAATCAATTCATGTAATTGCTTTGTAATTAAATACTTTTTAATGAATTGGTTGAGATTGTCGCTTGAAAATTTATTTTAGGATTGTGAATCCTAACTAATAAAGCTTCACACGCAACTCTCTCCCAATAATTTGCAAAATTTCAACACAGATTTTAAAATTATTTATCTCAAAACTACCTTTACATTTCTTTCTATGTTCAGCAATTTTAGTATAACCATAAGTTCGACCGTGTTATTGGATTCGTTTGCTAAGATGACGAGACGTCTCTCCAATGTATGTGGCATCACACCCATTTCACGAATGGAGTAACAGATTTTTTACTAAACAAACTTTCAACTTTGTATGTTTGAGAAACAATCCTTAATCCTAGTAAATTATTTGGATAACATCATTTGAAAGAGTTTTTAAATTTCTTAAATTCTTCGGAAATTTTATGGTCTTATTCATATAAATAGAAAGATGTATAGTGTTTTACAATTTTACTTTAGAGACATCACCAAACATCCCTAAAAAGTTGTCATCCAATGACGACCCTTCCTGTTTCAACAAGAATCATTTTTAACAAATAAAACCTATATATTAAAATTAAAATTCCTAAAATAATAAACCACAAAAACCTGTCATTGAATATTATAATTATTATAATTAAAATGATAATTATATGATAAACAACACTCAATTTTAATATAAACTCGGAAAGAAATATTAATTTTGTGTTATTTTTTATTAATGAAAACAAATTATATCGTAAATAAATTTATTCATAAATTCGATTTCGTTAATTTTCAGAGAAACCCTAAAAGAAAAATTAAAAGGGAAAATTCTGTTAGAAGTTCTCTTTGTATCATAATTGGATAATGCCATTTCGTTGAAGAAGAAAGTTCAATTAATAAAAGCATTAAAGTCGCATTAGTTTTATTGAATTGGAAATTTTGCATTTTAAATCGATATATAACAGAAATTATTCACAACATTCAAACAAAAAAAGAAATTCCTTTTCCAATTGGATATTATTAATCTTTGATAACCCGTTTCTTTCCTTTTCACCTTCCTTCAATTACCATTATTCTATTTTACATGGCGAGTTTGATAAGTATCCCACATGACAAAAAAATAATTCCAAAAAGGGTCATTTTTATAACGCAACAAGCTATAATGAGTCAGCATGTAGGCATCATTTTTCAACATGATTTCCATTTCGCTCAACACATTTGGGTTAACGAATAATCAACTGAGAAAACACCCTTTTGAAATATTTCGGGGCATGCGGTAATATACCTAGCCTAATTCACACTAACCTTCAAACTGTCCTTTGATTCAAACTGGATTCCTCTCAAATGCTAAAAAGAAGTGAAATTGATCAATGCCAAAAATTGACTGAACGGAAAATTATCCTCAAGCACTAGTTCAACACCTTCAATTGTGGCCCGAGAAATGTCTGCTGTGTGCACTGGCGCATTGTCATGAGGTTTACGGGGGTTTCTATAAGTTAGATGTAATAGGTAGTGTTAATGGTGATGCCTTTATCTGCGAATTCCATGAGAATAACACCTTTGTGATTTAAGAAAATGGAAAAAAACACTGAACGTCCATGACTTGTCCATGTTCGCATCTTCAAAGATGACTTCTATTCAGATAGTTTCCACTCTGCAGTCTCACGCTTTGTTTCCTGCGAATACATACTGAGAGGGGTTTCGTGATCCGCAATTACATTTGTCAGGAAAGTCTTCCCATACTAGTCCTGCAGGTTCAAGTTTTTCATTCAAGAGTGGGGTCACAAATCTGGATCACAGTTTTCTGATACCCATGGATTTCAATTTTGCTTGGATTGTACCAATACTGATGTTCAGCTTCCTTGACAGCATTTTCATCGTAATTCGACTCTCTTCTTGTATTTTCTTCTCCAATTTTTCATCAACTGTGTCAAAAATGTTTTGTGGTGACCTGATTTTTCCTGATTAAAAACGAAGTTCCGACCATCTTCAAACTTTCTGACAGTTGTCATGTAAGTAAGTTGACTGCGAAAGATGGTGGATATCACTGCAAGTCATTTTCTGCAACACAAAGACCTTGATAAAGATGTGATATTCGACTTCTGAAATAATCGCACGGACGACAAATTCAATATGTTGCAATAAAAGTTTTAATGCGTTTTATAAAATAAAATAATTACTGAAATTAAAGTCAATATAAATTTATTTATTCACACAAAAAAACTAAAATTTGCTATTACATTTTTACCTTAGATCGGGTACTTATTGAACGCATCACAAATTTTTGTAAAAGAAGTCTTCACAACACATTTTTCCAGGAAATAAAATATTTTGTTTTAATTTTTACTGATTAATTAAAACAAATCATTCATTATTAACTATTTAATTTAGTTAATTTACAACAATTTATAAATTGACAATTGTTTTACTTAGTCAGTTTTCTTGAAATAAAATATTATTTAAATTTGTAAATTAAAACAATTTTTTGAAATAAAAAACATTTTACATTACAAATACAAAATATATAGGATTTTTCTTATTTTGTCTTTTAATTATTTTTTTTTATATTTCTGGCAATCGAATAAGTTCTTTTCGTTTGGCAAAGGTCAAAATTTAGATTCATCATATTTCACTACTGATAAGTTTCAATGCGGATGAAATTTTTTTAATAACAACAAAATTAATTCATTAAAAATATATATTTATTGACAATAAATTTAGACGGACCAACTGTATTCTTCAGGTTCTTAATTAATAATTTAATTAACTTTTATATAATTGCAAAAATAATGATTATGTAATCGATTTCATGAAATCACGCTAATCAATAATTGTCAATAAGTTGGTTGAGACTACCGATTTAAAATGTAACTCTCTCCCAATAACTATCGAAATTTGGAGACAGTGTCGTGTTAAGCATTGTTAATTAGGTCAGGTTGTTCTAAATTCAATCTCAGTGCAAAGGTAAGTATTAATAAATCACAAAATATAACAAATATATTTTTAAATAAATTTAATTTCTTTAAATCAAATGGTAATTCAGTAATTAAACATAAATAACACCATTTTAATTTTAAATTTTTATTTGAAAACATGTTTCGCTACGTTTGTCGCATCTTCAGTTTTGTATTTAATTAGAAATTTATTGTTTATATAGAAAGATGACCATTACATCACAATGTGTTTCGTCAAAATACTCTAATATGATTTGACGAATCACTTTGCACATGTAGACTAGGTTTACAAAACTTTATCAAGAGCGCTTCAGTAATTGTTATAAAGTTTTGTAATCCTAGTTTAAATGTACACAGTGATTTGTCCAATCATATTAGAGTATTTTGACGTAACACATTGTGACGTAATGGCCATCTTTCTATATAAACAATAACTTTCTAATTAAATACAGAAATGAAGATACCACAAAAGTGACGAAACATGTTTTCGAATAAAAATTTAAAATTAAAATGGTGTTATTTGTGTTTAAATATATTTTTAATTAATTTTTTTTATTAAAAATTAATTTTAAAATTTATTATAGTTTTGTGCATATAAATAAAATAAGTTTCATTTTTTTCTTTTACAAGCAAATATTAAATAATAAAAATTTATTATAATTATTAAATTCAATAAAGAAAAATTCATTTATGTTTTGAAAGAGTAAAAAAATAACTAATTGAGTCATTTATTTTTGATATTTTAGGATCTAATTTTCAAATCGATTTTTTTGGATCAACATTAATGAATTTGGGATTGATTATCCAATTTATTTTTCCCCAAACATTTTAAGAAAAAAAATTGAAATAATTTAATAAATGAGAATTTTCTTTTTATGAATTTATTTTAAATAAAAAATATTTTCATTTCGATATCCTTCAGATCACTTTTAGACGTTTTAAAATTTTAAAAATATGTTGAAAGAGACGAAAAAAAGAAAAATGTTTCCGCTTTTTTTAACAAAATAAAAAATTTAGAAAATAATAATTTAATTTAATTAATTTATTTAATTAATTTGATTTAATTAATTTGATTAAATTAAAATTAATTTATATTAATTTAAATTAAATTTTACGATTTTATCTAAATAACAAAAATATTTTCATTTTGATATTTTTCAGTTCAATTTTAAACGCTTAAACATCTAAAAATATGTTTTAAGAGACAACAAAAGAAAAAAATTCCACTTTTTTTGAAAAAAAAATTTTGAAGAAAAAAAACAATGTTAAAAATAAAACGGTGAAAAAATATCGAATTTCAATTAAACTAATATTGAAATATTAATTAGTTAATTATTTTTCCTAAACAAAGAATTTTTATTTTTATAATTGTTACGTTAATTTAAAATAAAACATTAGTTAAAAAACTATTTTAAAAATGCAAAGGTTTAAATTTACCATTCGAAAATATTTATAATTTTATTAATAATGTATAAGTTTATTTAATGATAATTATTGTTGTTTTAACGGTTTCAATACGACTTTTATTCTTAACCATCAGAAAGTCGAATAGTAAGTTATTGAACGGAGGAACAATCTCTTGATAACATATGGGATTAGAGGTACGCAGTGTGACGGTAGCATGATCATCCCGTGACCGAAATAGTAAATGACGGAATCGGCTGAATAAATCTCCTGGTAAACGCATTTGTAAAGTTCAGTCTTGTCTTGAAAACTCTTCAGATTAAAAGATACTGTAGGCCCGAAACGATTAAATTAAAAAATTTTGAAATAATTAATAATAAATATGATAAAAAAAGCACCAGGAATAGAAATGTTTTGTTTCAAAGGATTACTTTGTATTTTATGAAAAGTTTCCATTCACATTTTGAACGTCAGTTCTGTGAGTCATTACTGATCAGACACTCAAACCATTCATGTATTAACATTCAGAATGGACAATGTAAAATCGCCTTAAAATATTTATCTATTTATTTTAATATAGGTTCTAAAATTTTCTTTTAATAATAGTATAATCAAAACATTTCTGATCCTTTCTCCTCAAAAGAAGTTTTTAAAAAAACTATTTATAATTATTTTTTAGAATAATGAATGAAAGTAAATCACTGCAATAATCGTTCAAAGATTCACTTCATGTTTCATTCTAAATAGAATGCCTTCAGGGGCCATGGTGAGTTTTAGCAACATCACAATTTGAGTGTAAATATCTATTAACAACACAAACATTTTTACTAGTCATTTCTGCTGGAATCGTCATTCTTGATTAATTTGTATTTTGTTTCGATATTCAAATCTTAAAATTAAATAATGGGACAAGATTAATATTAACTTTAAACTTCTCAAAATTTTATTGAATAAAAATTCATTAAGTAATTTTTAAAATAAACATTAGTTTTTTAAAGTATATTAAATTCAATAAATTAAAATCGTTTACTAAAAATATTATTAAAAATTATAATTATAAAACTTTTAATTAATTAGTATTTAAAAATAAATCTCATTAAATTAATTTCATTAGATTCAAATAATCAATCAATAAACATATCAATCCCATCTGAGTAGGAGAGTCACCAATCAGAACAGTATACAAACAACAAACTTACAACATGCCGAAGTTTCCCTCGCAGTGAGAATAAAAGGTTTATGAAGATTTCGCGAAGGAGATGTTTATAGATTTTGAACAGAGATAGATTTCAGCCTTTGTTGTTAAATAATAAATTTATGATATAATTAACTTGATAAAATTTAATTTATAGTTTTAAATAAAATCTTAATAAAAAATTTATCATTCCTGATTGAAAATAATTTTTTGATAAATTAAAAAAATTAAATTACAAAAAATAATTTATAAGAGCTTTGAGCTTAGAATATGTTTTTTATTTGAATCTTGAAAGTTCTATTTGTTTTCACAATAATCTGTAATTACCAAAAAAAATAATTAATTTGATTTAAATTAATATATAATATTTAAATTTATTTGATTTAAAATCATTGTAAATTTTAAATAATTTGATATATTTTATAATAAATTCTTAAATAAAGGAAACAAACTAATAATTTAATATAGTTAGAATATATTCAATATGTTCCGCAATTTTTTAACAAGAATTAGCGATTACATACAGAAATGTATGTATTACATATGTATTACATATGTAAATGTATTACATACAGAAATGACCCCACCCATTGGCGGTCAGATTTTATTGCGTAATTACATAAAACTTTGTTATATATATTTTGTATTTTGTATTTAAATATAGTTTTATTTAACCGATGTCTTTTAGTTCTTTTACTAATATAATATGTCTATTTTAATTTTATGTATTACTGAAATGATTTCGTTTTCTTCTTCATCAGTTAATTCTTTTGTCCTTGACGTTTGTGCTTCTGAATTAATATAGCCAGCTTCTATCCAGCCATTTTAAATAGCATATTCTTTAACATCATTTTAAGCCCAACTAGACATAAAAAACAAATTAAATTTTAGTTTTTAAATTTAATATATAAAGTTACTATGAGGGGTGTCCTAAAAGTTCACGGACTGAGAGAATATGGTGTGGTCATGTATGTACGTGATTGTAACGCGTGGTATGTGTACGATGACATGACGAGGGAACCAACAAATTGTAATTGAGGTGAACTCTCATTGGCTGCCCGTCGACATGTGTGTGACATACGAATGTATTAATTTGTCATTTTTCTCTATTGTAGTTAGTATTGAAGAGGCAGTGAAATCTCAACGAGCAATCATCTATTTCCTCTGGTAGGAAGACATAACCACTGCAGATATTATACACCGTTTACACTGCGTCCTTGGTGATGCCTCTATGGGAAGAACGGCTGTCTTTAAGTGGGTGCAACGATTCCAGTCAGGGCGTCAATCATTGGAGGATTATGAACGCAGTGGGTGACCAACAACGTCCGGATGTCGAGAAAATGTGAAAGTTATCGAGGAAGTCATTCTTGGTGACAGATTTCTAACTATCCGTGAGATAGCAGCTATTACTGACGTTTCTAAAAGTCAGGTGCACCGCATCATGTCAGAGGAGCTGCATATGAGGAAACTGACTACCAGGTGTGTGCCGCGCCTCCTCAACAGCGACCAGAAAGCTAATCAACAGTCTGCTTGTCAAGAACTGCTGCAACTGGTTCATGATCTCGGTGAGGCGTTCTGGTCACGGATTGTGACAATGGACAAAACGTGGCTCCCGTTTTATCTTCCTGAAACCCAGGAGCAGTCCCGAAAATGGGGCCGCCCAGGTGACAGACCCCTCTTAAAGGCGAAGACCGTCCCTTCAGCCATGAAAGTAATGGTTACAGTCTTTTGAGACTGTAATGGGATAATTCACATTGATTACCTGCCAAAGAGGGTCACCATCAACAGCGCATACTACACGAACCTTCTCGACAAAGATCTGCGCAAAGCTCTCGAGAACAAACGGCTGGGAAAGTTGTCATCCATACCATTATTGCAACAGGAAAACGCACGTCCCCATACAGCGAAGTTGACTGTCAGTACCGTGCAACGATTGGACTGGACACTTTTTCCTCACCTCCCATATTCACCGGACCTCGCGCCGACTGATTATCACCTTTTCTCGGCATTGAAGAAACCACTTCGAGGACATCATTTCGCGAATTTAGATGAAATGAAAACAACAGTCAGTGCGTGGATTGCTGAGACACCGCGTATTTTCTTCGATAATGGTATTAGGAAGTTGACACAGAGATGGGAAAAGTGTGTGAAACTGAATGGTGATTATATTGAAAAGTTTGATAGTGATTCTGATGAGGATTGATCATTTTTGTTAACTGGAATAAACTTTTTTAATTTGTTTTTACTTATCAGTTCGCGAACTTTTGGGACACTCCTCGTCTATCAGAAAATATTTTTAAATAATGGCAAATTATTGGGGTTTGGTAAATAAAGAATTTTGACTGTATTTTTGAAGGGGTCAGGTTCACAATCATAGAGTCACAATTGCGATGTACACAGAGCAGAAACTATATAAGTAAACTTCACACCTCAACTATGAACGCTTAGATTTCTTATATGAGCGTCAAATTTTAAAGGTTTTTAATCACAACGACAGACTATTAAACATAACATAAATCTTTACACAATCTTAATAAACATAGAGAACACTGATTTATGTATAAATTTTCTACTAAAAAAAAGTATTCGGAAGTTGTTTAGAAATCTTGTTCCGACCAAAAGAGTTTTAAATCAGCCAGACCTTTCTTTGGAAAACATTGATAAACTAAAGAAATTAAAGATAAATTTATTTATTTCTAACTAAAATTCGTAAGCAAAGCAATTGATAAAATAATGCCAAAATTATATTTTTGGAATTATTGTATCGTTAAATTCGGTTTATTTATTAAATCTTATAAATCTTGTAAGATTTCAGTAAATTACCTCAAATCTGTCTCAATATTAAGAAAATAATAAAATTATTTAGTATTATTATTATTATTATTAAAAGCTTTAGTAATTGTTGTAGTAGTAGTACAAAAATTAATAATAGCAGTAATAATAATAAAATTTTTCTTCATTTAATTTAATATTTGTTTATTTATATATGTTCGTTCTGTATAAATTGAGTTTAATAATTTATATTCTGCAAAATATTAAAAGTAAATTTTAATGAAAAGTTAATTATGTTTATTCATTCATTAAAAACATTATTGATTTTTTAAATCAATATTTAATTAGATAATTAATTAAAACAGATGTTTGATAAGTAGCAAAGATTAAGTCTATTTATGATGAATATTTATTCATAAATATAATTATTGTATTAACTTTTAAAGATTATAAAATATTTTATAATCTACTCATAATTCATTACAAACTTTTAATAATTGAATGACTATAATTAATTAACTATAGAAAATAAGTTTAATAATATTAATTAAAATAATATAATAATAAGATTTTTTTCTAAATATTTGTTGAATTTTTGGAATGAAATTTGTCGTGCTTGGAAATATCAAATTATATAATTTAAAAAAATACTCACGAAAATATTTAATGTATTTATTTTAGAAATTATTAATAAACAATATAAAATTGAAAATTAAAATTAATGTAATAATATAATTTTATAAACATAATAAAAACATTTTTGTAAAACTACAAAAATACTAAAACAATATTAGTCACAAACACCTGAAAGAGTGTTAGCGCTAAAGTGTAATGGATTGTTGTTTGTACGTTGTCTCACCCTAAAATAATTATTAATCGATAAATAATTAAATTCAAATAGTACAACAAAACGCATCGTCTTTAAAATATATTCTTTTAATATCATATTTCCCTTGGTCAACCATCGTCCGCAGATTACTGAACAAATTTTGATTTTACCTATATACTTCTTGTCCGAAAAGTATTGGGACTATTCAAGTTAAACAAAAGTGAATAAAATATGTTAACTATTTATTTATATCCTTTAAAGTATTCCCTTATAGAAGCAAAGACGTTTAATAATATTGTTTTAAATTTTCACAGTTGTAAAAAGAGTTCCACGTAAGTTATGGAAAATAAGAGAAGACATATGAAGCTTTTACAGGCAATTTAGGTTTTTAAAGGACGACGATGGTGGAATGTCTTGCAAAAGGTCTCGAACAATCATTGATGTGTATGTTAGAATAATATTGTGGTGCAGAATCCAACTTTTATTTCCCCATATTTCTGGTCCTTTATACGTATAGCCTTATGTAATCGGTGTAAAATAATATTCCTCATTTATTCACCAAGGTGGTCAAAATTCTGATACATTATACTATGATAATAATTGATTGAATGTGGCATGGTTTATCTGGATAGCGCAATTTTGCTGATCCTTTCAATATTTCTTGACAATTATTTTCACGCAACACTCATCATCTGCCATGATACATTTCATGAAACGGGAATCCTTTTTAGCATTTAAAATTAATTCCTTTTTAGCATTTAAAATTAATTCCTTGGTGACAGCCGCACAACGTTAGTTTTGCATGAAAATAAGTGTTCCCTGAACACGCACCGCTGAAATACGTTGAGTTCTCAATCGTTCAATCAAAATGGAATGTACACTTATTTTTCCAATGCCCATACCCAAAACTTATTCAGCAATTGTATTGAACAATTTTCTTTGTCTATCTAACATGATGACGGTTTGTCAAAACGTGGCTCGTTTTAAAAGTCCATACAACCACCCTTTGAGGACTTGTGCTATTCAACAAAACGTGAGTGGGGGTGGAAAAGCCTTTTAAACACTTTTACTTTATCATCGGATTAATTTCTTTCAGAACACAAGATTTAATGTATTTGTATTCCACATTGCAAAAATCGCAGTGATAACCAAATACGCAAAGAAAAAATGACTAATTATTCTGTGGTCAATTAATTAGTCATATATAGCTAAAACATTATTTATAACAACTTAGCAACAAGCACACCTGCATCTATTTGGTGGGAAACATGATATGAAATAAGTCTCGATACTTTTCAGGTATAAAATATTCAACAGACTTCCATTAATCCGAACTAATGAATAGTGAGACTTTTCGGAGTATCAAATGTTCGGTTTATCAATATTCGTTGTTTAGGAAGATAGACGCGAAAATAATGTCTCGAAGTTTACCTGTTTTCATAATTAAGTCTTTCGCGCATTCTGTGTTAATCAATCAACGAGTATTTTTGTAAAAATAGATATTCCTATTTATTTAACTTGCTTCAATTGCAAAAACTACGCGTAAAATTGTGTCAGAAGAATTACATTTCCATTACCATAAATGTTTTTGTAAAATTCAAAGCTAAATAAACGTTTATAATTATTAAGAACATTAATTGAGTTTCCATTACATTTATTATTATCACAATTTGAATTGTCACTACAACAATTCTCTGTAAAACTTGCGTAGCTCGTCATCGTTCTTGATTGGTAATCTTTATTAATATTCTTTAACGTCTTATTATTCAAACAAATTTAAAATACAATTTAATCATTACAAAAATAATTGATACTTTAAATAATAATTTAATTATTACAAAAATTATTTATAATTGAAATTTAAAATAATTTTTATTTATTTTAAGAAATTATTATTAAAATATTATTTATGAAATATTAGTTTAATTTGAAAGTGATTATTTAAATTTTAATAATTGATTAAACAACCCGACGTTTTAAAATATTTAAAATATCAATCTTCCATCTGGGTGCGAGAAACACAATCCTAAAACAACATACCAAACAACACACAATAAACACCATTCAAAAATATTCCTCACAGTAATATTATTTTATTGTATTAAAAAAATTATCTGATCATTTTCTGATCATAAAGTTATAAATTAATAAAATGACGTATCGAATATTTATTTTTAACGGTGAAACGATTTCTTAAAACTCTAATACTGGAATAATTGGTACCGATCCACAGAAGTCGTTCCGAAATTTTTTTGCAAAGGTAAAACGATATCTTGACGATTTAATACCGAAATAATTTGTATCTAGCTCAACAAATCATACTGCATATTTATTACCAACTGTGAAATAATAACTTATTGCTCTAATTCTGAAATATTTGAATTTTGGTGCAAAATATTAACTGTCCGTTGAGATTTGTCCAACACTACTTTAATTAATTAATCGGTTGAAATATAATTAACAAAATTTTGTATTTGTTCTGACATTTACGTACAAAGTAACTTATTTATTTTGTTTTCATCTCATAAACAACTTTTTTTATCGTGATCTGTTAACTCTTTACTCTTTATGTTTTGAGTTTGTTATATCTAATGTAACGTTACTATATGCTTCTAAACTTTATATTTTTTATTCTTCATTGTTTAGCAAAGGATTTAGACTATAAACTTACTAAATTTAAGTCCTTTTCTATGACTATCCGTAATTTAATTGTTAATTTAATTGTCAAAAGTGGGTTTACAGATTTATATAATTCACTCACATTTGTCAATTCACTTTTATAATAATATTTATACGTATTTAACAAGACATGAAAAATTACAGGCAAATAATAATTTTGTATTTAATTTTTCATTTATTTTAATTAAAAATGAAAGAAATATTTTAAAATTGCGTCTTCTAATTTTTAAAAAACAACTGCCATTGTTTTTTTTCAAATTTATCAGTAAATATTTTATAACTTTGAAATTATTTGACAAATAATAAAATCATATTTCTTTAATATTTTTTCAAATTTATTTCAAAATTACATTTTAATTCGTCGTTAAGAAATATATTAAAATAACTATTTTAAGAATAATTTTAAAGAAAGTTTTGTTATAACATAAACATTTGTGACAAAACACTTATAAACTGAAAACGACAGAGAAAGAGATTGGTATAATCCATTCTCTCGTCACACTCTTACTTGCTTCAATGAAGCACTTTTAGATCTAAAGTGTTGACATCATGGAATCTCAATTGTAACTATCTCATGTCCCGAAGGGCATCTTCCAGGCGTTTTACAACACTCGACTAGCTTTCGAAAGACTAAACTGAATCAGCTGAAAATATACTTTCTAGAAAGTTATTTGTTTAGTATGTATAATAATTTCCCTTCGTCTCCGATATAAAACTTGCTTTACGGAAGAATAATCATTTGAGTTAACTCAATGAATTTCATTGCTTAATTTGTAACTGAAATGTTGCCTTGATCCTTCATTGCTGCTTTTAAATTTCTGAACCTTTCTGAAGAACCTTTCCGAGTAACAGTGAACACCACATCTAATGTCATTGAAGTGATATTCCTAATGTTTGTGTGTTTGAATGTGTGTGTTGATTTGAGATTGTGTCACTCCTACCCAGATGGATGATTAATATTTTCATTATTATTATCAGTAACTAATTAGATTTAAATAAAAACTAAGTGTTTAAATGTATTTTTAATTTAATTTTAAAATCATTTTAAAACGTTAAGGATTTGAATAATTTTATTTTAATTTTTTTAACAAATACATCGTGCTTTAAAACGAGTGCCTTGTTTAATCTTTTTATTTCAGATTTATTACATGCTTCGCTGTTAACATTTTGATCTGAGGATCATATTGATTTAATTATCTTACAGTTCAATATTTTCTTTTCCTATGATCCATCATTAGAAAATTAACAATTTAATATGGAGCTTCACAACAGTAGCATTTGCTTTTCCTGTAGAATTAAGCATATTATTATTCATCTTCTCTTTATCATATTTTTGAGAACTCTGATTGTTTTTTCGATAAAGTCTTTGTTATGGTTTTTTTTCTTGTTCTTAGTCTCCGTGCTTTCAATCGAATACAGTCGAAATAGTGTAATCTAGATCTCTGGGGATCGTAATAATTTATCCAGATTTGACAAATTCCGGTTTATAAGAATTATTTGGAATCATTCTCAAATCATAATTTTCACAAAGTGCAATAAACAACGTAAAACAGTGACCACAATATTACTGTATTCATTCATATGTTATTGCATATTATTCCCTCATGTGAAAGAGTTCAGTTATTTTTTCATTCCTTTTATTAGCTTACTTTATATATTTATAGGTATGTATATATATATAGATATAAACCTATTTTCAAGGTTTAATTTTAATCAATTTTCTTCAAACTTTGCACACTTACTCATTCTCGATGACAATAAATAATAATTTGAAAATTTGATCGAAAAAACTTTTTAAGGTCCCAAAAAGCAAAAAAATGGAAAATTCTGAGTTTCTGAACAATATTAATTGAAAAAGATCTACTTATAAATTATAAGTAAATTAATAAATTAAAATATATATAATTAACGTAATAGTAATTTTCCCTTCTACAAAAGAACAAAAAAATTCTCTTGGTCAAATAGAGTTTTGCCAGCAAAAAAATGGATATAAAATTTTTTTGATATACTAGTTGGTTGTCTGTTTGTCATCTGCAATTGGAGCAATAAATCTTCATCCAGATTTTCTACAGCATGGAGATGATATTCACTAAAAGAAGAGTGAGTCACCAAGAAGCACTGTGCTGTTTACAATGCTTCAAGTGTTTCCTGATGAGTGGTAAAAGTTAATTCCTCAGAATCACCATACTCCTTTTCCTGATCATTCAACACGTCTGTTGGTGTCGAGTTACCAAATTTCCATATCTCCATGTCGGATAATCCTGCAGTAATTGTCAGACTGAAGTCTTTATTAAGTAAAACTTAAAATGCACTTCCGCTGACATTGACATAAATTTACGTAATCCTTTTGTTTCATTGACAAATTTAAACAAAATATTCTGTAAGCATTTCTTCAATTTTTATTTTTGTTTTTTCCAGTTTTGAAATTGTTGGATTTTTTAATTTTAAAATTTATCAGATGTTTTTATTTTTTGAATTTTATAAGTTTTCTATTTTTGGATTTTTAAATGTTGTTTTTTTCAATTTTTAAAAATATATAGAGAAAAAGTTACTTTTCTGAAATACATTTTCAGAATAACGTTGTTCTAAAATTAAAAAAATCCGGATTATACAAATTAATTTCTTTTCTTTTACTTGAAAATTCAGCATTTTAATTATATGGAGTTAATCTAATTTTTAATCGGGACTTAATATTTTATCCGGATTACACGATTTTCCGGATTAGACACATCGGATTAAGTGATTTCGACTGTATTCTCGTTCATTAGTTTTTCTTTTTTAAGACGCCACTGTTTTGCAGACCCATTCAGTTGGTTTTTGATTCTTCCTTGATCAGGTCGATTACTTTTTCTATTGTTTTCTGTTTAAATAAAAAATAATTATTGACATTTTTCAATAAGGTGAACCTTTCAAAAAAGGCTTTGATCATTATGCCTTTCCAAAAACTTTCTATGTAGAAAATTTTTGAGTTTTGCTTACATGTTTTTACGTGCTCTTCAATTGTGGTAGGACTTACAAAATGTTTTTAATAAACAAAAATTTTGACTTCCTTCGCAGCGAATAGAAATTTTTCAAAGAAACTACTTTTTCCTGCTCGTGAAATATTGTTATAGTTTCCGTAATTTAGAAATAAAATTTAATAATCAATATATAAAATTATTTAAAAAAAATATGAATACTTTTATTTTAAATATTTCATTTAATATGCAAGTAATGACGGCTAGTCAAGTCTAATTCTAATGGGCATCCCAAATGATGTGGAATTGCATCAGCCAAAAAGATCTCTCACAAGGAAGTCAATGTTCTAAATAATATTGACATTATTATTGTATTTAGAAATTAATCCCTTGGTAACGAAAATAAGATTAACCCCTAGTATTTGAAAATGTTTTGTCTCCTTGATATCGAATTTTTATATAACTCGGAGATGAAAATCTACATAAAACAAACGTCCACAAGATTAAAATATTTTTTGTTAGAGATTTGACAGCTATCATAAAATCCAATGAAATATTTGTACTATAATCAGAGGGTTATAATTTAACTTTTATGAATAATTTTTTTTATTCCTTGAAAGAAAGTTCACAAACACAATCGTAAAATTTGTTTCAATATTGAATAATTAGTATTTTATTTGGATCACTTTCCTAAATTGTGTTTGAGAAATATTAAAAATTCATACGTTTTTTTATAAATAAAAAAAATAAAACTTTATATTAATAAAATAATATAATAAATATATACAATTCAAAGGTTAGTAAAACAAGCACAATACAACACCGGGCATAAAAAATATTGGCACAGTGAGGCATAGGTTCAAAGTTTTATTGTTTTACGTAGTCTAACTAAAATTTTATTGGGACAGATTTTGAATCCTAAATTTAATTTGATTGTCCTCTGTGCACTCTTACATTGACATATTTTCGTTAATTTATGTATGTTTTATCGAATTACTAGTAAAAATACCATAAAGCTGAATCAAATATCTCAAAATTACTAACAAATGGAACACAAAGTTAACAGTTAGCATCCTTTATTTCAGTTTACCTATAATCAAAAGATAATTCATCAATCTATCATCTATTATTTCATCAGTAAACATTGATGTTGAAAGTGTTACAAAGAAGAATCACTGCGAAAGTGGAGCAAGTTCTTAGCGAGATGCAGGCAGGCTTCAGAAGAGACCGCAGCACTACGGAGCAGATAACCAACTTAAGACTAATTTGTGAGAAAACAAGAGACCATAAACGAATAATTTGTCATAACTTTATAAATTTCAAAAAAGCTTTTGACAGCGTGTGGCACGAAGCATTATGGTACACAATGAATAAATACAACATAGGAAAACATATCATGAATATTATTAAGAGCCTTTACGAAGATGAAAAGACAAAAGTGTTGACAAGTGAGCAATTTAGCGACTGGTTTAAATTATCAGTAGGAGTAAGACAACGTTGCATTCTTTCACCAACACTGTTCAACCTTTTTCTTGAGAGAATTGTTATGGAAGCAATAGAAGATCTAGACGATGTTGGAATAAGCTGCGGAGGAACAAGAATAACCAACCTATGATTTGCTGATGGCATAGACCTAATCGGCAAAGATGAGGCAGAGATTCAGGAACTCATGAACAGATTTACACAGTGTCAAAAAATTTCGGAATGGAAATCAATAGACAAAAAAGCAAAGTAATGGTTTCAGGAAATCATAACAACGAGATTAAACTGGAGATTTTCATTGAAGAGGAGAAGCTGGAACAAGTAAGGAGTTTCAAATATTTAGGCTCTACTATCACAAAGAATGGGGGAGGCGAAGAAGAAATCAGAAGCCGGATTGGTATATCAACAAGCGCAATGATTAAGCTTAGCACAGTTTTTAACCTCAAAGAAATCCATCTCAAGAGCAGATTGAAGATCACTAAGGCTATTGTCTGGGCAACACTCCTCTATGGATGCGAGAGTTGGACAATAAATCAGAAGAGAATGGATAGGCTTAAAGCGTTTGAAATACAGTGCTACAGGAGTATTAACAACATCAATATGAGGTTTACAACATTTATTATTATCACAAGCGCATTCACTATTTGACATCTCTCTTGATCAATTTTTTTCTGAGTTCAAACTAATTATTTTCAATAAATGAAAATCTGTTAATA